>VZTE01004508.1:30001-60727 GCA_013397775.1 Eulacestoma nigropectus
TGTTTAGTCTGGAGAAGAGAGGGATGAGAGATCTCATCAAGCCTTGTAAATATCTCCCAGGCGGGTGCCAAGAGGATGGAGCCAGACTCTTTTCAGTGGTGCCCAGTATCAGGATGAGGAGCAATGGCCGTAAAATAAAACACAAGGAGTTTCACCTCAACACGAGGAAGAATTTCATTTTGTTGAGGCTGGCAGAGCTCTGGAACAGCTGCCCAGGGAGGGTGTGGAGTCTTCCTCTCTGGAGACATTCCAAACCCACCTGGACACGTTCCTGTGTCACTGCTCCAGGTGACCCCGCCTTGGCAGGGGGATGGACTGGATGATCTCCAGAGGTCACTCCAACCCTGACTATTCTGTGATTCTGTAATTAGAGTGAAACTACACTGAATGCCCAGTGTATAGATGTGGGAGGTTTATTTTAAAGCAGTTTAATTGCAGTGGAAAGGATGTTGGTGGCCAGTTTGGTTCTTTTCAATAAAAGTGTAAAAATATCACAAAGAAATATGTAAGGAAAAGAAAGAAAGGGAAGGATAAGAGTAGATAGTGGAGAGGAAAGACATCACCACCCATGGATCTATTGATGCAACTTGATTGTTGTAATCTCTACATCCCTTGATCAGAATGACAGTCACAGTCTTGATCCTTTGGGGATGGGGGCTCACAAAACAAAAAGTTCCTCGGGTTATTTACATTCAGGTTAGCATTGGGACACCCAGATCTCTCCCCAGGGAGGGAATTTTTCATGTCTGGGGCATGCACCACCTTCTGAGGGAAAGTTCCAAAAGGTGTCATGGGTGCTTTGGGGTCTTTGGTGGTCTCAATCCCCCTCCTCTCTTGGTCTTGCCTGCTCCCTGACCCCACTTCTGCACCTGCACTGAGGGTTGCGTGGCCACCATGGACCTGAACAGCAAAACTGGCACCAGAAGGGTGCTGCTCTACCTTTGCATTTCCCACTTGAATGGTTATTGGTGTTTGAGGCATAGCAATCCATTAAATCCTTACTGTCCACGCTCCTTCAGCTGGGTCCCTGGATAATCACTCACAGGTGTTAAAGTAGCGTTGCAAAACGTGGAATACGTCGAAATTAAATCAGGATGTTCTTTGATGGTTGATCTTTGTATACTTTCAAGCCTAATCAGCGAGGAGGGAGAATTAATCGGTGGAACAGAGAGCAGCATCCCTTACTTATGGATGTCCTGGAACTAACAAGCTTTAAGAAAGCAGTAAATCAAGATGGGGATGTATGTCATATGTCTATGTATATGTTGCCAACTTGGCAACAGGTATCCTATAACTGAACTATCTCCATTAAAATACTAAAAGTCAGGCCTACAGGGCAGAAAGACCCTGCCCAGGTGAAAATCCTGCCCTGGAGCATGCACAGAAAGCAGCTGGGATTACACAACTTGTGTGGAAATTACTAACCACTCATAATAGAGGGGCTGTACTTGGGAGGTTGCTAACACTGAACTGCTGTGTATAAATAACAGCAGGAAAAGTCTGGAGGGGTGTGCTGGATTTGTGGAATACCATGGAGCCTCCAGGATTGTGCAACTCTGAAATAAATAAATAAATGTCTCCCTTGAGTGTGTAATGGCACACCAGGTAATACATCCGATTTTTGCAAACAACAGCAGCTTTGGTTAGAACAGATGAAACAATCACTCCTCCAGACCAAACAGAACTCACAGCAGCAGAGAAGTTGATTTCTTTTTAAAACATGTATATTTAGAACTGTAACGCTTACGATTTCATTAAACAATCTTAGTACAATGTGTTTAATCTAACAGTATATTACAGAACAATGTGAAAAATGATTTAATAGCAAACCATGAAAATGGAATTAATAATACCTGCAGTGTCAAAGTCACTAACTTGTTACCTTTTCCAGTCAAAGAATCCCAGCAGTCATTCGCACTAAATGATGCTTTGGGTTTTATCCAGAATAAAATGGTATGATTTCCACAGAGAAAGGGCATTCCTTCACAGAAAGAAGATGCATAATAAGAACATTTTCAGCTAGCAGGTCTACTTTATACATCTATTTAGAATTTTTAAATTTAAAAAAAAAAAAAAATGTTTAGACCAGTGCAGGGTGCCTATTCATTTTTCAACTTACTTGTAGTTCTTTTTGGAAAGAGGGTTTGTTTTTTATTTCCCCTTTGTAATTTAGCAGAAGAAAAAAAAATAATAACCATGAATTTGTCTAATGAGCAGCTCCTCACTTTAGTTTTGCTGACAAGTAATTGACATGGGAGTGTTTCCTCTGTGGAGTCTGTTGACAACGCACCATTACAGATCTGCAAGTAGAAAAGGTCATTCTCACATTAAATGCACAAGTTTCAATATCAGAAGCAGGACATCAGAAGTTGTAATTTTTCCAGTCACAGGTGGATTTGCAACATTCACAAAAATTACACTTTTTTTTTTTTTACATTTTTTGTATTTACATTTCAGATATAAATAATGAAGTTCTTTAAGTTACATGTTTTAACTTTGCTTCACGATTATTCTACATCTGCAAGCTTTCCTATATCAAACCAACCTCCTTCTTTCATCATGAATGCACAAGTCTGGCCTCTAATCAGTAATAATTACACTAAGCCTTTATGATGAAAGGTTGACTGTTCAAGTATCACATCATACTGAAATTTTTGCCCCAACTTAAAAATTGGGGCAGCAAACCAAGCCACTTGGAAATGGTAATAAAAGAAATTAATCTGGGAACTCAATAAGCCAAATAATTTATTATTAAATTCTATCAATATCTTTCTTTGGTAAGAAATATGCAAGAGGATGACCCAAAGCCCACCCCCCCAAAAAAAAAAAATCATATAATATGTGACATCACAGTGTCTACTCTGTGAAGGAGAAAGCCTCAGAAAATTAAGGAATTTTGTTCAGTTAAGATTGTTTATAGCACTATCTCTTCCATGCATCTAAGTATGCAAATGATGGAAGTTTAATATAAAATTGCAATGGCAGGAATTAACAATGATCAAACAAACAAACAAAATAAAACCAAACCAGAAAAGCAACTGTTACACCAGTGAATGTGCTGTTGTATGCTCCGTTATGTTTCTGGCACATGTGTGGAAAAGCCTGTAAATTATTACATAAAAAATTCAAGATTTGGATAATTATATCATCCAACTCTACATTCTAAAATAGGTAGGAAGCATGAAACAAATCTCTCAGCTGCCCGACAGAAATAAAGAAGTGGTCCAAAGATTTGGATTTTTTGCTTTTTGTTGCCCTGTGTTGTGATGCAGGGATGTGACTGCAGGGAGAAAACTCAATAGCTGACACAAAACATACTAAAGTGGCAATAGAAACTAGCTGACACAAGCCTCACTGTACATTTAAATTGATACAATTGTCTGGTGCTTCCATGGCCAGTACACGCCGGTGCCACAGGTCTCCTTGGAGTTAATGTTGCAACGAAGACTGAGCAGGTCATTATCCCATAAAGTGCTTTCATATCCAGTTCCTAACGGGTTCCTGGTCTCCACTCCGAGCTGTCACGTGACGTTGACCTCCAGAACGTGGTCGTCCTTGCTGGGAATGACAAGGATTTGCATCCCTGTGCTGCTGTTGAAGACCTGGCCCGGGGAGAAGGGCTGGAGCCGGGGCATGGGCAGACCCTTGTGCTCCCCGCTGGCTGTGGAATGCAGGCTCCCCCTGCTCCTGATGCTGCTGCTGTCAGCCTGCTCATCCACATTCTTGTCCACAGACAGGTTATCGTTTTCAATCCAGCTATCTGTTTGAAACAAAAAAAACCCCACGCTTTTATTCTACCAATTAACTTTAAAAGATCATTTCAGAGCTCAGACAGTCAGACTAACACATGTTCACAGTTATTGATCATCTCTGCTGAGGCAACAGTCTGCATGCTTTTGGCCAGCACCAGATGTAACAGAGTGAATTACGTTGCTTTCAAAGGAAAATTTCAGTAGCGTGACCTCACATCTGTCACAAGCTACAGGGATGGACACTGGCAGCTCCACCGACAAATGCTTGTTGCTTCTATGAGTGAATTCTCACTACAGCTCCGGGACTACTCAACGGTACAGATAAATACTCTACATGGCTGTGGTAATTTAAACTCTGCATCTAATCTGGTTTATATGCCACAAATTTTCAGCAGTTCTTTTATTTTGTACTTAATGCCTTGAAAACTGGGAAAAAATTTCCAAGCTAGTGAAGGCACACAATTTACAGAAAGGGAAACTGCAGGATTAGGGGGTTATCAAACAGCTTTCACTTGATTATAAATCCAGTGACAACTAATTTGCACATTAGTCTTTAAAGGAAATGTAAGAGAACAATGCATTTATTATTCCTCCTCAGAGATTTAAGTGGCAACCCAAATTCAAAGCTCCCATTAGAGCAAGTTTCAAATCCGGACTGTGAGTGAAGGTAACAAAGACACCTATGAGCACCTGGTCCATATATTGTCAATATATTTCTTGCCTTGCTTTTCTCTTTACACAAGAACAGAGGAAAAGCAGAGTAATTTCTGTAAGTAGCCATGTGGTCAAAATGGCCTTACCAGCATCAAGCTGCATGGAGTGAGCAGAATGGTGAGGGAGGTATTTAAACAATCTGACATCAGGGAAAGGCAGATGCCCAGCAAACAGCGGCATCACTTCCATGTGGACTTTGTGAGTTGCTCGAGGTGCTACAGGCATAGAAATCACTCCAGAGCTTTTTCCACAGACTGCCCAGTTACTGCTGTTGTCAACAACTGCAAGAATAAAGAGAAAACACTATCAAGATCTCCTGTGAAAAATGGAGAACCCTCAGGGTAGTTCTAGAGCACTTTGAAAATCTGCATTTTAGCAACATCTAAAAGCCCATATGTGTGAAGGGCTGTGCAAGGTAAGAAAACAGCCCTACACAGAAGGGACCATAGTTGGCCCTCAAGCATGTATCCATCCAGTCTGAAGAACATTTCTATTCCACTGGAAGGCAGATTAACGAGGAGAAAATAAAACATTCCCAGTCTAGCAAAATGAAAACTGCTTTACTGAGCAGCTGTACCCACAATACTGGAATGTATAGCAAGTCTGGCAGATGTCATTGTCAAGAAAAAATTAGGGGGAAATTTATCAAAATGCTTAAGAAAAATACTCTTACCTTCATACATAAGTTTTGTTGTGCAATATCCATCGGATTCTGTTAATGCTTCATCTCTGTCAACCTCGGAGAGCTCAACCAGCCGGGTGATGGACACCTCTAAGGAGCAGAGCGAGCCTGTTTTACAGTACTCTGCATCCAAGGGTGGGAAGATTTCAGTTTTCACATGGTACAGTGTCTGTCAGGAAGAAAACAGTGCTGTTATCAAGAAAAAAGGGGAGTTCCACTTGTGTTTAAATTGAATTGGACAACGGGTACAGGACCAGCTTAACTTCACATGTAACAGACACATCCTGTTAAATGTTCTTTATGCGAGAATCACTTGTAAGTAATGTTCACTTCATTACCTTGCTCAGTTTAAGAAAATCATAGAACATGGAATCCTGGAATGCTGTGCAATAGAAGGGACCTTAAAGATCATCTGATTACAACTCACCTGCCATGGGCAGGGACACCTTCCACTAGATCAAGCAATCAAGTTTAATTAAATCTATTTTTTGATATCAGCAGTGATAATAGAATTTTTTCCTTCACTTCTGTACTTTAACACAGCCTTTCAATGTTCCTAAATGGACACTAATCTTACTATTTAAACAATTTTTATCAGTTTCTTAGCTCCTCCCTTTACAGACGCATCACTCAAATTCTGAGTAATACAGAACTACTTCATCCCTCTTCCTGTCACAGTCCTTAGAATAACAGTGCCTACATCATCGAGCTGATTTTTAATTCCTATAAAATTAAATTTCTACCAGAAAACCCCCACTGTTTAACACGGGTAGTTGTCTTTAAAAACTCCAGAAAGATGTTGATACAGGTGCCAACAAATGCTTGTTACATGCCAGTAGGCTAACAAACACCTAAAATATTGCTCAATGCCAGTTTGCAATAAGCAGGAAGAAAACACTGAAAAGAGACAAAAGAACTTAACCAAATGAGAGTCTTCTCATGATGCTGCTTTTTACCCAAGCATCATAAAGTGTAAGTCTGAATTTAAAGACGAGATTAAATAATGTTGATAAAATTTCCTATTAAAGGAATTCTACCTAGCCTGTAAACTTCCTAGCTGATCAAAGGAATAAAAAGTTTGTCCATAACGGGAAAGAGGAAACATTTCAGATAATGGCCTAGAAAACCCTAAATATTTCATTAGAGAAGCTCATCTCAAGCACTACAAAAAACAACTCAGATGCTTTCAATAGCAAAGATATTTTGGAAATTGCAATTTGCTTTGAAGAGCACAATCTTAAGCCAGCAGGGAAAAAGCAGCTCAGAAATCTGCAGACAATCTCCATGGCACCAACCCAAGAAGGTGAAAACAGTAAAAAAATGGAACAAGATTCAGCTCAAGTGTTATGGCCCACACCACATTCCCATGGCAAGGATATGATTCCACTATATCATACCAGGCTGCAGTTCTGTCACTCACAAACTGACTTTCCAATGATTCTAAGTAGGTATCAACCTCATGACATAAACAGAATTTTTCTAATGTATTTCTTGATTTTCCCTTTCCATTTATTAGGAAACCATATTCAGTTAAGATATGCTTCCCTATACTTAGAAGAGTACTTACAAAAAAATTTTCCACTTGGAATTTGTAAGTGAACGGCTTCAGGGTAAGAGACTGTTCTTCAGAGGTAGCTGGACAAAAGCTGACTGAAAACAGGCACTGCAAGGAGAGAGGAAGCTCTTTTGTCCACTTCAATTCCCATACAAAGAATATTGATTGCTTACTGTACACAACCTGGAAGAGAATGTTTAGAGTGTTAGTGCCTTCCTGCCTCTCACAAAGAAGGGGAAATGCACACATGCATACGTTTGTCTGTCCTGGCATTGGTACAGTTTACAGAAACAAACTCAATAAATCATTAGGGAAATAAGCAACCAAAATGACTAACAGTGAATCTTTTTCACAATGCACATCTTTTTAGAAAGGGAGGATCCATTTCACTGTCAGAATCAAATGTTTCAAAAGGAAACACTTCACATTCAGATGTGCCTGAAAACATTTTAATCTAAAGTCAAATTTAATAAAGTTATTAATATGTTTTTATATACTTTTTCTAGGCACCAAGAATGAAGAATTTAATATGTTCAGGCAAGGCTGAAAGAAACTTCAGGGTTGCCTAGGGAACGTGTGGATGCCCCATCCCTGGAAGTGTTCAAGGCCAGGCTGGATGGGGCTCTGAGCATCCTGGTCTAGTGGAAGATGTCCCTGCCCAGAGCAGGGGATTGGAACTGGATCATCTTCAAATCCCCTTCCAACCCAAACCATTCTACGATTCTATGGTAAGAAACTGTTCTGCAAGTGAACTGGCTTACAGCTGTATTTAATTGGGAAACTGTCCACCTGATTTTTTTTCCTAAAACCCAATGACAAACTGCAAGCATAAGATGAGTAAGTTGAATAAACCACCAAGTGAATTTTTACCTGTTGAGATGCAGGGTTGAGAGGTACCAGCTGCAAATCTGTACACTCAGGAGAATTTTTTAGGCTGTAGTCTGAAAGCTGGAAACAGAGTTCTGACAAATTCTGTACACAGACTTGCACATATTTCCTGAAAAATGCAACACAATTTTGTTCAATGAAAGCTGAAGAGTTAAACTGAGAGAGTCTATGTCCATAAAACAAGGCTGTAAAACATCCTCTTTCACATTAAACAAAACCAAAGAACTACATAGAAACAGGCTAACTGGGTTCATCCTGTGCTCTTATTTCCAAAACCACAAGTTTCTTTTATTGTCATGAAAGAACACGAGAGGAAATGTACATGCTTCCGGGGGGAAGATAGTAAAAGCCCAACTTATATATTAAAAAAAAAAAAAAAAAGAGGCTGCTATAAATATGAGTTATGAAAGCCCAGCTCCATACTTTGTAAGAAGAAAGAAACAATAAATAAATAATGAGCACATTACCGTTTGCCAGCTGACAACAAGGAATGCTTGGCATTAAAGGGTATGCAGAATGTTAATGCAATAATTGTGGAGTAAATCGACCAAGGACAATCAATGGTCACCTAAAGAAAAAAGGGGAACACAGTTCTTATTTGCAATGGTCTTTGGCACAATGATTTTACTTTTCTTCTCCTTTCTAAGCAAGGCTTTTCTCATCAAGCGTTTATATCTAATGCATCCAGGAGGGGAAGAAATAAAAATTTAAAAAATCAGTATGTAAAAACTAATCTGAAAAAATACAGGTTTTTGTTTTCCTGTGAGTGGGAAATGAAATCTCAAAGCAGCTTTTCCTCTAAGAACTGACATAGCCAGTTCTAAAGACTATAAATAAAGGAAGGGGAATAGAAGAAAGAAAAGATAAAAGGACACCAATGGCATCTTTGTACAAACACCTGGTAAAGGTCAGTATCAAATAAACTGCTATAAGATCTATTAGTCAAATGTCTTTAATATATTAAATACAAGCTCAAAATATTTTTAAAAAATGCATTTAATGTATATTTGTTTTAATTTGAAGCAGCACACTTGATTTCATCTTTCCCATGAATCAGAAGCTGGAATTAAAAGATCACCATGCCACCTTTTACAAAGACACAGGTACCCTCCATGCTTTATAAACTGTGTTAAAACACTAAAACTTAGATTACTACCCAAGGGAACAGTTGACAATTTATTAACCACAGTGTATATTTCTCCTTATATTTACAATTTCCTTACATTTTTAACATTTGCTATGATTTTTGCATTGAAGGAAAGTAAGTTCCAAACAAGCAAGTTCCCCCTCACCACCACTTCTATTCTGTGAAGTGTTTACCCCTGTGATCAAATACATTACATAATAAAAACTACAAGCTACATCTTACTTTTTGGTCAACAGTAGCCATGCAGTTGCCTTGTTTCTGCTTCTCTTTGTTTTTTCTGTGATTTTCTTTATTTGCAGTATTTTCCTTGTTCACTGCAGATTCTGTGGCTGATGGCAAATACATGACTTCTAGTTCAAATTCGATCACATGATATGCAGGAGCCACTGGCAAGCTGATGCTTGTGATCTTTTCTGAAGACTGAATCCTTAATGATGACTCTGAGATCTTTTCTATAGTCGTGTAGAATGGGAAAAAAAGAAATTCATAGAAAAATATGCGGTGCCATAACCACTTCCTAGCAAGGTTTGCAAAAACAGCAGTGAGAAACCGTGTTATAAAACTCCACAGTAATCTCTTCAAACCAGCTATAAGCTGCACATGTTAAATATTTGACTTCCCAGGAGTAATGCTCTATCCTTCTGAAACTGCAGGAAGGTAACCACTTTCCATGTAATAATTCTCCTTCTAATGTTCAGGAAGAAACTAAGAGGGCAATTTAAAAACAAACCAGCTAAAGAGCTACTTTAGCACATCATATGACACTTAAATAAGTTTTTACAAAGTGAAAGCACCTCGTTAAGTCTCATAATTTCACTTCAAGCAACCTTGGACACACACACACACAGCAGTTTCACACGCCTTCTGAATTTCATCACTGTAAGTAAAATTGTCCAGCTATGTTTGTAAAAATTCATACTACTATTTTGAGGGTGAAAATTTAAGACATTTCTTGCACTGAAGTACTCAGTTGCAAATCCCTAAAATTGTTCTTAATAATGACTACTGACAAACAGTGTCAGTGTTCTTAATACTGTAAGTACAGGTTGCTTCAAGATGACTGA
Source organism: Eulacestoma nigropectus (assembly GCA_013397775.1). NCBI lineage: Eukaryota > Metazoa > Chordata > Aves > Passeriformes > Eulacestoma > Eulacestoma nigropectus. The sequence goes on from VZTE01004508.1 coordinate 39,804, forward strand.
ACTTGTCAGCCTTCTAAAAATTATTCATTTTTACTTCCTGGCTTACCTCTGGTGTTGGAGTAGATCACTGCCTTGCTCTCAGGGTGGTACAGAATGGGCATGGCATCCGCATTGCTGAGCTGCAGAGTGTCCCCGCTCTTCAGGGTGTAGTGACCAGTGGTCACTGTGAACTTCACCTTCTGGGGAATGCCAGCCAAAAGGTTTTCTGAAGGACAGAGCAGGAATTGTTAACAGATTCCAGTACATGGTTACAATGTACTAAGGCTTGTTAGCCAACAGTTGGTCACACACTGGGGTAACTTACAAGTGTGGGGTTTTGGTGTTATGTGACACATTAAATCCAGCTCAGATACAACTTGTGGGGAAAACAGTTGGTTTCAACCTGAGAGCCCAAACCCACTGCGTCTTGGATGGCTTAGATGAGCTGGCTCTGCAGCACAGAATGCAGTGAAATACAATAACCCCAAAGAATTTACTAAGCTTTTGAAGTTCTCCAGGTTGCAGACAGCTCTGTATTTTCGCACCTGTGATGCCAGTCATACCCACACGCTGTATTTACATGATCGGCCTGACAGGAATGCCAGTGTGCACACTGAATCACAGCTATCAGTTTCATAGGGGTCCCTAATTTCATTAATGCCCAATATGCCTGTCCTTCCTTTGCCACACACTGCAACCCCTGTGACTGGAATGACAGCACAAAATGCACAGTAACTCCTCAGCTGCAACACTCAATAGCCTGAAAACAAATCACTATTAACTTCCATTTACACACTTTAATAAACTCTAAAACAAGTGTTCAGCTGTCCCTGAAACCACTTGATGTATTCAGTATTCATTTTTAGTAAGTTTATATTATTAACTCTAGTAGAGAATGCCATTTCTTACTTATTTCATATAAATATCAATGGGACTGTAGCATTAAGTTAGGAGGAATTTCTTCAGAGAAAGGGAGAATAGACATTGGAACGGGCTGCCCAGGGAGATGGTGGAGTCATTGTCCCTGGAGGTGTTTAAGGAAAGACTGGATGTGGCACTCAGTGCCATGGTGTGGGTGACAAGGTGGTATTTGGCCATAGGTTGGACTCGATCCCAGAGGTCTTTTCCAACCTAATTGATCCTATGATCACAAACCTAACCAATAAGGAGCTTAAAATCAGCTTTGCTTTTAAAAAGCAAATCAGCTTTGTTGTATTCAGTGTGCTCAGTCAATTACAAATGTAAATATTCACTTCTAATCAGTGTGGCAGCTCAAATCACACCTGATATTTCAATGACACTACATGTTCAAATCAACGTTCAAAAGTGACACTATGTGTCCAGAGCCAAGCACTGGAATCAGTTGTGGAATCACTGGCAGGACATTATGATGGATAATTTGAAAAGCAAGGTTATATTTTAGACTCAAAATGCAGAGTAGGGCAAATTGAGTAATACTGAAGCCATGCAACACTTTTTCTAATCCCACAGGATCACGAGAGGAATCATCAAAGCAGCTTCAGCACAGTCACTGTACCTACCAGTCATGGGTTCCACTTTGAGCTGGGGCTCCTGGGAGTACACATCGTACTGCACGATCGGGTAGATGTGAAGAAGGACAAACTGCACCTTTCCCACTGAAGTGCACAGCTGCCTGAGCGTGTATGTCCCAGGTTCTTTGGCCTTGGAAGAAAACATTTGAATGGTTTTTTTAAGTTTAAGAAAATACTTCTAGAACAAACCCTCTACTAAAGACTAGCATTTTTCCATCTCATTTTTATAAGATATCTTGGATTTGCAAATTAAAACTGCAGATATGTTTTCTGAGTAAACGACAAGATTTGCACGAAGGAGCACCTTTTGCCCCACTAAGATAGGAGCTCTAGAGTGGTCTGATTCAAGAGAAAACATCATAATTAACAAGTACTAATAATCAGAATAACTAATGTAGTAGCTATGTTGTCCATTTGTTACTTTGGGGTGTGTTTTGCCTTGTTCGTTGGTTGGTTCTCCCCCAAAGTGCAACATACATGAAAAAACATTAAGTACCTACACAATACCTGTGCTTATTTGGCTAATTCATAAAAACAATTATAAAATCCTACAGCATTTATAGAAGGGACAGCTTTCAGCTCAAGCTATTGATTTCACACATTCCCCACCGCACACCCTGAGCCAATATTTACAAGAAAGTAACACATACATATTTCATTTCCAACTCTTCCCATACCCTGAGTAATGGGATTCTGGATGTTTCTCAATAAGATTAAAAACAAAAGCAAATCTGTAACACCTGCTAGTATATTTACTCTTTGCTCTTAGGGCCTGCTAGGGAATGAGAAGTGTTTTCTTTTTTTCATGTGCCACTTTACCAAGTATAATACATAAATACCAATGCAGGGTGTAATTAAATAAGTCTACAAGTTATGGAGAAAAGCTGTACCAACTCAACATTCAAACCTCATGCAGTTATTTACATAGCAAATCTGGACTGAAATTCAGAATTATGCATTTTGACATTAAAGTCACTTCATTTTAGCCCTTAAAAACAGAAAAACATGAGTAAAGTAATTCATAATATACACATACTTTAAATCTTAACAAGGGATGGGAATATTGGTCTAAAGAATTTAGACAATGCTTTCTGATCTCTTTTAAGGCTTGGAAAAAAAATACTGGAAGATTGCTGTCAGCATAAATAATGCTAATCTTCAGTGTAAGGTCTACAGAAAGGATCAAACTCCCTCCGGATCACAGAAGCACAGTCATTCCTCTTCCTGCAGAAGTCATGCAATTAAGCATTACTTTGAGAAAATTCAGCAAACAAGTTGTCAGCAGTTTCTATCCTTTGGCCAGCTGTGTAATCCAGTAGAAGTGACACAGTGTATTACTACAATGATAATGGATTTTTAGTAAACATTTTGTAAATACTGCAGCTCAAATCTAGAGACACTTTCATTGTTTTATCTAATAATACACTGTTAAAATTATAACATGCTCACATTTTCCCTTTAAAGACAGGTAAATCATGACTTAAACAACCATATTGTGGGATTCACTGAGCAGTCTTCCCAAGCAAAGTTCTTTTCTTGAAGGGAAGGTTGGGAAAATAGGAAAGTTATAAATGCAAGGCTGTCCATCCTCCAGTGGCCATCAGATTCACGGCAGAACCAGGCAAGTTCAATGCAGATCTCTATCTAGCTTTTCATCCGTATCTCTTCTCCCGGTGTTTCCAACTGCTTCCTGATCCCACTAAGCCCAAATGCCTGCTCGGTGCAGCCCCTAACAGCTTTCCTCTAGTAATGCTCCTTCCTGTGAAATCCAGGTTACATACATGTTAATTCATTTTACAGAAAACTGCATTTCCAGCCACCAAGGCCTCTGCCATGTCCAAATCCCATTAACTCATCCCAATGAAAGGACGAGGATCCTCAGAATTTAGGTCAGTAGGTAGTTCATTACCAAATGACATTATTGCCATTCCACAGATGGTAAGATAACTAATAAGTTAGTTAACTTAGTTAAATGGTAAGATGACTAATGGGGACAATTTTAATTCTAACATCTTCTAAATTCAAATACTTGTAGCTGATCTTAACTTCTTGCATGTAGGTTTACTACATCCACCAAGTGAAAAATTATTCTACCACCCTCTGCAGAGAAGAACAGGCTGTCAACCAAATTTAACCACATAATCACTTACTAAAGGGCTAGAAAAAGAATACACATCAAAGCTTTTAGACATTTTTCTGAATGAGCTTAACAGTGCAGGCAGACTTCATGAGCTGTACATTATATTGCATATAAATTTATCAGTTTAATTTTTGGCAGCAATAGTCAAGATGTTTAACATAAGTTTAGGAAGGCTGACTCAAATGATTTCAAACAGAAGAGTCATCTGTACATTTTAGCATAAACACAACAGCACCCTTGCAAGGGAAATGATTGTGTAGAACAACAAAAAGCTGTAAGGGGAATGGATGATCCAAGTGTAACAGGAAGTGATACAGGTACCACTCACCAGCACAACGCCCTTCCTCAGCCAGTATTTTTAATTTTTCTTTCACGAGTGCTACAATCACCCAGCTACAAAAACATACCTGAATATTGAACGTTATTTTATTATCCCCTGGTTCCAGGGTCAAGTTGTTGCACTTCAACACATGAGCCCCATCTTCCAAAGTGACCCCCGAGGGCACGTCCAGGGAAGTGCTGCTCTCCTGCCTCCGCAGCAGCATGTGCGTGTTTTTGCAGATGATTCCTGCTGTGTTCAAGGAGTTGTCTGAGGGGCTCCGCTCGTACATTTCAGACAGCTCCAGTGCTGGCAGGTTGTTTCTGGACAAAGGCAGGCCTGCAATTTCATTTGGGAAGCTGATGACACCGTTGGAAGTTTTGTGCTTGGTGAGCCACTCGGCTGTTTTCCTGTAGCTGTTCTTCTCAATGCTGAAGTGAACGTGGATGGCAACCTGGTCCACTTGGACAGGGATGGGCATTTGGCTCAGCAAAGTCAACTCAATGGACAACTTTCCACCCACGTGGACAACAGCATTTGGAGGGTCAAAATGCAGAGTTTTTAGCTGGGCAAAGGAGTGCATAGGCAATATAACCTTTTGACCTGGAAAGATAAAAACAGTGATTTTATTATTCCCCAGTTTTATTATGCTCCAGTGCTGCTGGAGATGAGCAAATCTTTTCTCTTAAAAATTTAAACCCTAGAATTAAATGGATGAACAATGAATCACAATTTTCACAATGAATCACTTCACAACAAATCAATGCTTTCCAATTTTTTATCTTCCTTGAGACTTAAACATGCTAAGAATTTGTTTTCCAACAGTTACTTAGACTACAATTTCCATATCCAGGCTATTAAAAACAACTAAATTAAGAGAGATTGTCCAAGCAGAAGTTGAACATTTCACTACTAGAGAACACAGTAGCATTAACTGACAAACTTCCCAGAGCTTGCACAAGTTTAAGACATTAATAATCAGGCTGGTTGCCTTGGGCCAGCAGCTTTGCTATGCAAGGGGTTTTCATCCCCTTTCCTACATTCCAAAAACAACCCTGAGGCAGTACCAAAAATTAATTAAGAATCAAGTCTAAAGTAACATATTACTTATGGTACATCTATTCATTAAGAAAAAACGTCTGCACAAAAATAAGCAGTCTTCAGATCTACAGGAAGTATTCCATAAGAATCTGAATGATGATTAATATCTGAGAAGAAGGTATTACTGAAGCAGCATGAAGAATAAAGAGAGGAAATGGGATGGACAAAATAATAAGCTGCAAGTGAATGGGAACAGATCTAACATCAAAATCCAGGAAGTACCATTACAGAGCTGCCACTTGCATGCCAGCAATGAGAGACAAAGGTTAGGAATTGAAAAAACCCAACACACAATAAATTATGGGCTGTTAAAGCAGAGAAATATTAACTGAAGGAAAACAAAGACTTCACAGTATTCAGGATGAACATGTTAATTACCCTTTCATCTTTGACTGTTCTTAATTACTGTAGATTTATAAATGTTTTGGAGACCACAAGTTTAGAAATTATACACAAAATGAACCCAATAAGAAAAAGCCTCCCCATCTACCTTTACGGAATAACTAGATTCTTAAAATTTAAGACCGAGACTTACCTTGGATCTCTGCTTGCTGATTGGCAAAGTCTAGTATTTCTTGGCAAAATCTTTTGCGTTCCTCTTCTGTTAAGTGATTATCACCAGCTAAAAGGCTGCTCGTTTGAAGATAACTAATGAAGTTAAGGAACCACGAGGTAGAAACCCAAAACAATTAGAAATTTGACTGAAAACAAAACGTTCAAGTACTGCTTTTCTGATCTTTAGAGACAAGACCTGCTGTTATCATCACATTTTTCCACTAGACAACAAACAATGGAAGATTTACCATTATCTGAGAGTATTGCAGAATCCCAATACTTCTTTTGCAGACGTACTAAAAATATGATCCATTATTAACCAGTGCAATCTTGCCTCATCTAAAAAGACTTATGAGCATAGAAAATTCACTATTTGACAATAATAAATGCAGTGTGCAAGTTAAAGACACAGTGTCTTGCATTACACTGCCCAACATTTAGCACTAAATAATCTTGAGTATTCTATTTTATTCCAATTTACTTGGCTGAGAATCTGCCAGCTGCTACAGCATCACTTACCATAACTAAGTCATGAGCATTCTTTAAAATTTTAAGTGCCGAGGATATAAATTATCACTTGAATATTTAGCTAAGAATGCAATAGTACTGGCTCAGATTTTTTATGAGCATTTGCACTGAAGCAGGAAAATTTAAGTGTGTTTAAAAGTGATGTGAGAATTTGCAAAGGAGGCTGACGTATAATGTGTGTCTTGTTCTAAAAACGCACAAACCAACAAAAAACCAGCAGAATAGAACCCCCAAAATAAACTCTATGCTATCTGGTGAACTAAAGAAAAACTTCATACAATCCATGATGCACCACTCTCTAGATCTTGGACATACTTAAAACAAAGGGCCGCAACCACATGCAAAAGGTGTTAAGTGAACCAGTTGTTAAAAAAGTAAAAATGAAAAAATAAATAACCCAACCCTCCCCAAATGAACAGCAACAATGGGAACAAGAAATAACTCAGTTTCTCAGCTCAGACTCAGAATGTTTAACAGTCTGTACTGCTTCATAAAAGTTAGAGATATGTCAAAAAATAATCCCAAGCCTCATTTTCTCCAGTTTTGATTGTTCACTCTTCCTGTTAGAGGATACTTTTCTATCTGCCCAAGCTGTTTCTGACACTCAGCCAGCTGCTTCCTCGTGTGTGTGACCAGCAGTGCCCAGCCCTCAGCAAGGTAGGTTTTCAGTGCTCCTTGAAGATACATCTCTGCCTTCTGGGGACCTTTCTTCCTCCTTGGAACATTAGAAAATGAGCACAGAGCAATGTAAGAACCTTTGCAGCCACGGAAACCATCTACATCTTTTCTCAAAGTGGTGATGGGGGAGGAACACTGCGTGTAAATGCAGGACAAAGTGCAGTGAACCATTATGATCTTTAAATTTCTGGTAACAGATCAACATCTGGGCCTTCCTTTACTGCAATTCCCTTAAGCAAGTAGGAATGCAATAAATGCCAATATTCTATGTCAATGAAAGGCTCCATATGCAGATCTATCCCATGTCAGAGCAAATGAGGTGAAGGAAACTCCCACAAATGAAACAAAAGCCATCTTAAGCTTCTGACAGTTAACTAAAAACTTGCTTACTCAAAAATTTTAAAGCCGAAAAATACTTCAATGAAAATGTTATCACCAAACAGCAGTTCCATGGCAGTATTCAAACCTAACATTATTCCCTCAGGTGAAAATTTAAATCCATTTAGGAGAATCTGTTGCAACTTGGAGATCAGACTGCTTAAGTAAACATTGGTGGAAAGTATGCCCCAAAATATTTTCCAAAAAACACTCAAATTCTTCTAAATAAGAAAAACAAAATGACACTGAAAAATGCAGGAGGTTTTCTCAGTGGATGTTAACAGCAGAGAGAAATGCAAAAAATATATTTGGAAATCAGGAATAAAATCACTGTTCCACAGCAGGGGGAACAACCATTTTGCAATGATAACCTCAAATATGAAATGGATTACTCTCCAAAGACACGTTTCCTGGCTTTTTTTAGATAGATGCAGTCCATATATGTATTTAAGATAACTTTGCATTTACTATAGCCTGCCTCCTAAGGAGGCTTCTGACTTGTTTCAAAGCTTATAGTTATCTTTCCCACCCTTTTCTCACCAGAAGAAAGATCAAGCTAAAGAACATAGGACAGTTAAAGGCAAGAATATAAATTCATGAGGTGAGAATTAGGGTTTCATATGAAGAGATTGCTAGTTTTGTTTTTTCTTTTTTCTGAAATACAGCCTGAAACAGAGTTTGTATACATTTTAAAAAGCACTTCTTAAACTTCCTGTTTAAATACAGCATATCTTCCTCGTGGATAATATTCAAACTTTTCAAAGGCAATGCATTTAAGACATTTTAAAGAGTCATTTACATATAAAACTCTGCCAAGTCCTTTCCCACAAGCTTAGCTGAGCGAATTCTTCCAATATTTGTGTACATTTCAATGGTGGCATGGGACAGGTCCTGTTTAAAAGAGAAGGAACCAATATAAGCTTTACGTATTTTTAGCAGCTGTATGGTATTTCACACAAACTCATACACAGTGACTAAGTTACTGCAACAAAATGTCCAGAATGAGTCACATGTGCCCTGAGCACACAATACACAGCAGTTTGTTAACAGGTCACCTTCACTCCTCCTGCAGCTGATCATTATCCCATATCTGTAAATGCTAAGTTATAAACAGAACAATTATTTTCACAAGAGTGCTTTAAAGGAATTTTGCTTGCATTCCCAAATTGAAGTTATCCCTCATCTTTAAGAGTAATTTCCAACGCAGCCACAGTGTCCAAGTGTCACCTTCTTCCCCTTGCTCACCTTCCTCCCCTTGCCATAAGCTTTAATAACAGCAGCAAACCTTTCTCACAAAATTAGCAGTTACAACACACACTGACTGTATTCAACCACCCAACTTCTTTACAAAGTCCACGATAATCTCTGGCCAGATATATAAAAATATAAAAAATACATCACATCGTGACAGGACAAAGGGGAATGGCTTCAAACTGAGAAGATTTTTTTTTTAAATGCAAATTTATTATCTTAGCTGTGTCTGAAAATTTTAACTCATCAGTTCTTCCCCACTGAATACATGGATTAAATATGGGTATATATAAAATGTATATATTTACGTGACAACTACACAAGAAACAATTTTTTATAGTGCATCTGACATCTGAATTTCTGTTGCATAAAACTGCAGTTGCAATACAAACAGAAATGGCAATTCCTCTGGCAAACACTACAGATCCCACTTAGTTTCTTATATTTAGGAAGTTACTGCTGAGCTTAGCAGAGATCTTCAGGTGCATATTGGAACTGAATATGTAAGAGCAACTAGCAACTCTGAAGATTTAAATTTTGATCCAGCTACACAACTAGTCCTATAAAGAAATGAAGAACAAAAGTGAAACCCAGCATCTTCAGACAAAATGTTTTGAGATTCTTTCTTTTGATAAAACTTTGCAAAATTAAGTATCACATAGTTTTCATGTTTTAACAAAAAAAAAAAAAAAAAAAATCCACTTTCCTTCAAGTTTTCCCCAGAAAATCTTATTGGCAGTACTGCAAATCTGAGAAATTTTAACAGAAAATTATTTAAGGAAAATAAAAACCAAACCCAAAACAACCCAACAAAATCTGTCAAACCAAACCCTCAAAAAATCGAACATATTCTTGTGACAGTCAAGCTTTTTTTGTTTTGTTTAACAATCTTCTATTTGAAAAAAAAAAAAACAGAAAAACAAAAAAACCTGAAATCATTACAATGGCTCCTCAGTAGGGGAGCTGTCAGGACATAAAGATGCACAACATTAGAATCCTCATTGCGCATCAATCTATGCCAGGTACAACCCTATTATCCACAGATGTCCCACAGTTTATATAAAAAAAATCAACAGTGTAACTTTAATCATGTAATAATCATTGCAAAATGCAAGCCCAAACCATTTAAAAGGAAGCTGAATTCACACATCAATATTCTTCTGGGAAAGATTTGGTTAATCTTGGATTTGGGATAGCAGAACACGATAGGTATGACACTGGATTTTTAATATCTAAGTATACACACCTATAGATAACAACCTCCAGCTCATTACTGTAAATATTAAAGTTAATGCAAATATTTGAATCTTGGGGCCCATACAGGGTTTTAGCTGTAAAACAAATCAGCTTTGTTGTATTCAGTGTGCAAGAAATAACCTTTGATACCAAAATATGGAAATACAGGTTTATGTTCTCAATGTATCTTCTCAGGTTTGAAAACTTTGGCGCTATTTAATCTACAGTGTAAACACACAAAGCTAATATAAATAAGCAAAACTGATACTTACTAAGTAGTGTTTTTCAAAAGCTTCTACAGATGATAAGGCCTCTTTGAGTTTCTTGTAAGGGCTCTGTGATGCATTGGCTTTAGAAAAAAGCAGAATAAGAGGTGTCACTTACAAATGCATTCTTGGAATAGTCTATGCACCCCAACTCACCCCATTCCTGCTTCTTCTCCAGTAGAAAGTGGAGAGAAAACTAAAAACTAGTATTGCTTTGTAGCTCCAGGTGCAGGTTATCTATTTGCACACAATCAAGGATGCTCCATTTGTTTTTCAAATATTTTTATTTTAAATACTTGTCTGAAAGCATTAAGAACTTAATTCAAATCCAGTGCTGTTCAAGACCATTTACCTAAATGCTGGTAAGTGGAGCATCAACGGAAAAACTTACACTTGCAACAGTAAGGAGATGCATTGGTAATTTCAAATGCTAAACACATATTAAAGAAACCTGTAAGAGATAAAGTTCTATCAACGTGTGTATAGATAAACATACAGGAATATTTGAAAACTCTTATTACTGATGTATTTATATGCTCTGTATTTAAGACAATGTCAGCTATCCTACATTCCTGGTAGTACCTGTTTCAGGGCGTTCTGCTCCCAGCCCTGCTAACAGATCCACAGTCCTGTTAAGGTCTTCTGAATTGGGTCCCTTCTCTGACACAAGTCCACACAGGTAACCCAGAGATTTTAACTGTAAGAGAAATCAGATGCTTGCTTTCAATAGGCTATAAAATCAATATAAAACTCCTCTTATTCTATTACATCGTTCCATTTTCATTGCTTTCATATTATGCTGCTTATTGGATCTCAAAATTAACTGTTATTCTCACAGTATAAGTTAACTTATTAAAGAATTAAATTGCATATACGTTACTGATTCAAATATTGGAACATGTGCCTATACACACAGATCCCTACATGCACAACACCTAATCTAAGTAAATCCTTCTGGTTTTCAATATAAACACAAACAAAGCTCAAGATGTTCAGTTATGACCAAGGATTATTTCTAATAGCTGTGTCTGTATTTTTGAAAACTGTATAATCAAGAAAAGCAGGCAGTCTCCAGTACAGTGATTAGGAATCTTGCAAATTCACCTGAAGTACTGTATTCAGGCAAAAACCTTCCTGAAAAAGAGATTAGCACAGCTAACACTGTTAACAGAGTTAATTACCATAAAACCCCTTCTAGACAGCAGCTGGTAGCTCAACAACCAGAATTAAAGAAGCTCTTATCTACTGACCATTTGGTTAATTTACTTAGAAAACTCAATGAACTATAAAGGTAAGCCCACAAAAGAATAAAGGTCTCAGCTTGCCACATTACTCCACACCACAAAAAATGGGGATGGACGTTAACTTTTTTTTTTTTTAATTTATTTTAAACTCCACTTCATTTTGTCGCTAGTTGCTAAATTTCTTCATTCAGTCAGTTCCACCTTACTGCTACTCATTATCCTAAAATTCTTCCCTTTACCCTTTGTGTTAGAAAAATGATGGATGGGAGAAACACTTCCAACTCAGTTTGAAAATTATCTTCCATAGAAACATCTAACGAGCATGGGAAGAATCTGATGCACCAATTGTCATTTTAAACAATTCTTTGCTTCCTTTATTCTGATCTCCACCCCCCTTCTTTTTTTTTTTTTAGCAATTATTATTCAAGGTGAAATTGTATTTCTCTGCTTTTGTAACAAAACAAGGGTCAGTTAGAGGATTCTTAAGTCTACTGAAATATGAGCAAACTATGATTAAAATAAATAGCAAATATACTACAGGCTATGCCAACAAGAGGATGAATGTATGCTGGTCTTCAAAAACATCCACAAAGACCACAGCAGGCTATTCCAGTAGTTTGTGGAGTTTACCTTCTTTCCAAAATGTTCTTCAACAGTGCAAAGCAGTAGGAACCTTGAACATCACCTCTTTCATAGAAACAAGTGGAACTTGACAAGTTAGGAAAGTAGTTTAACCAAACTGAAAAGGTCACTTTGGAACATTTATGGTAAAGGCTGGTGACTAAAAAAATGGAAATTATTTGCCTCTTTCAGAAGCCACCAAGGGTAACACCTTCAATGAAGGTAGGGGTCTATTACTGCTGTACTAACATGCTGGAGAAATAGTGAACTGTGTAAACAGACTGCTGTAATCTCTATTTTTAATGGTAAATGCATCCAAATCTGGGCATTTTTTCTGCTGTATCTGAAATTCACATGCTCTCCCTCTCAGTCAACATGGACTGAGCTCATTCTGGAGTTTAATCAAACTGGTGATTAATTATCAAATTAGTGGTGAGGAAAGGGGGGACAGAAAAAGAAGACAAACCCTTGTTATTCCCAGGCCTCAAAGTACAGTGAAAAAAAGTGGATATAAACATGGATGTCTCATCTAGACTAGATTCAAGACAACGTACAGAACCCAGCATTAAATTCCACAACAAAAAGGACAAAATCTGTTCCAGGGAAACAAATATTCTACTTCAACATTGTAATACCACCACCCCAACACATCATTCACTCACCTTCTCAGTGGCATAGCTCCACAGGCCAACTGTGTGGGAAACATTCGCATCTATTTGAGCCCTATCACAGCAGCCTTCTATTCTCTGTAAGACTTCCAAGCAACTCAAAAACACCCAGCAATCCAAAGCTCCAGGAGGAACTGAGACCTGGAGATGAACAGATAAAATTAACTGGTAAATAAACCCTAGTCAGATGAGAATATACTTCAGCAAAAGTACTTTTCTTGATACAACACAGCAGAACCTCTTGGAAGAGCTTACTCTAAGAATACAAAAAGCACAGCCCAACTCTCACTGCCTCCTGAATAATTTATATATATTAGTTCATGAAACATATTAACTAGATTTGATATATTCATCAAGATTCAAGAGAAGGAAAGGAAGACTAATAGGTCTCGGAAAAATTCCAAGTCTGAAAACTCAGTTTAAGGAAAACAGAGTTAGGAAAAATTTCTGTACATAGACTACTACTTTCCTAAGAAGACATAGGTTCTAACTGAGACTGAAATTAAAAATATACTAAGAAGTGTTAAAAAACCTGGAAAAAACCAAATTAGTCTCTGAGTTTATTCATCAAAGGATAAAACATCTGTCATGGACAACTAATTAAAAAATGGAGATGAAAACAAACAAATAAACAAAGAAAACCAAAAAAAGATAGAGAAAGACAAGAGAGTCTGATACTAGAATATTTTCAAGAATTAAGATAAAGATCAGCATTAACTAAAGACATGGAATAATAATGGCATCTCAAAATCCTGTTAATAACCAATGCAAAAATACTCCTTTTAGAAAGACTATAAAAGTCCTAAAACCCATAATAAACTACGTGACTAATGGGATAGGAAAGTTCAAAGTATGAGCACAATGCACTTGAAGAAATAATAAAGATCTGAATTCTGAAAGAATTTTCAGGAATACAAAGATCCTAAGAACAGAGTAGTTTAGATTTCTGCTGTGTGTTCAGTGGCGTCAAGCCACGTTGAGAGGTTTGCCTGCACTAGGAAAAGGATCACAACAGGGATAAGTACATGCTATGCACAATTAAGTGTCACTGTCTCACAGAACACTGCATTCAGTTTGGATCACCACAGCAAGACAAGAACAGCAGAAATAACAGAGCAGAGGAAAACTCCAAACACTGGGGGCATGGGACCGACCTGGGGCGCAGCAAAAGGGGAACTGTAGAAAGTGCCTTCAGAGATCTAGAAGGCTGCATTTTGGGAAGGAAGAAAAACCACCACAAAATGCACACACAAATCATACTATCTGTGGGAATTACACATGAGTTTTAGAACACATGAAGGTGTCAGCAAAGCATCTGAAGCAGATTTGCAGTTTTTAAATGCAGATGAACAGATGGAACTCACTACCACGATGTCAGACAGGCAAAAGTTAGCAGCTGCTGTTATAATGGCACAGATAAAACTAACAGAGCACCCATGGGATGAGGACATGGGTAAGTCACAAAATGATAATCAGAAATAATCTCTTCCTTCTTTTACAGAGGATTAGCCTGCATAACAGTGTAATAACCACTCTCCCTTACTTCCTGCAATACAACACTGCTATAGATTTAAATTATGGTAACTACAGTTCAACAGATTGGTAATAAATCCATTAAAGAAGCAGACAAATGACTACCAATTTAGAAAAGTTAACTTTCCAGGTGAAGACTAAAATACTTTAACTAAACAGATTTGGTTCTCAGATGTGATGTCTCCAAATTTCTTGCCAAAGACATCCTCATGATGACACAATCAACTGCAGCCCAATTGTTATTACAGCATCATTTTGATAACTCCCAGCCAGTGCTTATTGAACGCTGGGCACTGACAGCTAAACTTGAAACATCGTGTTAGATCATCACTGGATAAAATCATTCACACAATGGAAGAGATGGCACTGACTCACTTCCAATAGCTTGAGTTCTTGCACACAGTTGTGAAGAAGCTCCAGTGCTCGCTGGGAAACCTCCCATGGCCTCTGCAGGAAGATTAACAACGTGCACTGACGAGAGAACAGGTAACTACGCAGGTCCAGCAGCGTCGCCTCTTGGTTCTGAATGAGCTCTCTCTTCTCCATGTCTATTGGTTTCCGCAGAATTAAACCATTCCAGCTCCTCACTGGCTGGCAAAAAAACGTCAGCCAGTTTGCACCATCTAAGTAAACAAAGTTAATATCCAAAAATCAACCACTGCTTTCTAGGAAAGCATCTTCATCCTCCCTCCAGAGGCTGTGTGCTACCTTAGTTTAGTCCTTCCCTAGTTTATCACATGGATAAATGACTTCATGACTTAACTTCAAAAAGCAAAACAAAAAACCACCAGAACTTCCACAGCGAGGTAAGATAACTGAATTCCACAACATTGTATTCCCATAAGGCATTTTATCTTAATTGTATGTTTGTTATTGGCATAGTGGCAATCAGTTTGTAATTCATTTCTTAGCAATTAAGCCTACCTGAAGTTCAAAACAAACAAGCTTTATCTGCTTAAGTATTTCTTACTCAGCCATCATGGATGGAAGTGCCCCCACTTCCAGTTGTTGCATTGGGTTCAGTCAGCATAAATCGATTTCACTGCAATTACTCCTGCACTATATTTTTCACCAGATTCATAAAACATATCTGATTAAAGCTGTTATATAACAGCATGTGCTTTAGCTCATTAAAACAGTTTAAAGCTATTTGATACTTCTTGCACAGCAATTTTTCTTGAAAATGAAGTTAAATCTTCTGTAGTGCAGATTAAGCACCTATTTCTATTAAGTTTTGCAGTGATTACCAAACATCTCGTGTAATTTGAGGCAACACTGAATGCACTTTTCCAGGAAGCTCTTTACTGAAAAACCTAGCAGTGAGCTGCAAAAACAGCAGCTGTATCTCAGCCAGATCAATACTTGTGTAATTTCATAGTTCGGGGCTCTGGTTGTAACAATCATCCCATTAGAGCAAAACACAGGTTTTCATTAAAAATTGCTTCTCAGCCTCAGAGACAAGAAACAAAACTTTGGTAAGAGTGTAACTGATGGACACTTGAGGTTGCATGCAGCATAAAACAAGAGCACAAACTGCCTAGTGCAGCCTCACTGTGACTGCCTGAAGCACAGGGCTGCTCAGCACAGTGAAGGAATTCATACAATCAACATTTATTTCACATTTTCAGACACTTACCACCAGCCCCAAAGTTGACAACATACTGAGAGAACAAGGCATCCAGTTCATCATACTGCACCAGTGCATCCTCAAACTGCTGCAGCATCTCAAAGACAAAGGCCAGCTCTTCCTTTTGGCACACAAGCAGTGCAGGGAACATGTTATTGACATTATTTGTGTCTGGTATTACAGCCTGTCCTCATCCACCCACAGAGCTCCAGGAACTACTTTTTCTAATGTTCATTTCACACATATAGAAAAGCCTGCCATTGGAGCAGATTTCTTCCTAACCCAGGGAGGTTCACAAAAGGATATTAAGTCACACAGCTCTGCCAGTAAATTCTGATGTGTATCCAGATCCTGAATCACTACAAGATATTGCTCATACAGCTATTAAAAGTCAGAATTTAAATAAATAAATGAATAAATGCTGAAGACTCATCTCCCATAATAGTACTAATGTTTTCCCCTCAGTTTATACCACGAAGGCATCAATTGCAGCGTACCATAAAAGGGTTTTTTGTACACAAAGCCAAACTGGTAAGTAGAAATAGTGTCAAAATTAGATATATCCTATGCAAAAGATAGCACATGTAGTCAAAGGAGATATGAGGATGTGGTGGAGTAGAGATCAGCACTGTACAGGGACCAGAAAATTCCAAAGGAATCAAGATCTTTAATTTTTCCAAACAAGAGGTTCTTGTTTTTCTCTGAATCAGCTAAAACAAAGTTATATTTAAAACTATTTAAAAACTGGAATTCAAAGCACTCTCTATATGGATTACTTCAAAATAGACACTTTTCTGAATATCATCTCCATACATACTGATAATAATTTGAACAAAGAAAACAGCAGCATTCACATTAAATACCAATTGTGAGTTTGAGTGTGTTTGAACAGGCACAATAATGGGACATTTACCCCAAATTCAAGATCAACTACTAAAACATTTTTTGATGTAATTCATTTGCTTCAATTGAGGTTCATAAAATTTAGACAAGTCTGAACAGATTCTGCTTTTTTAACAGCAGGAAACCATATTACTACATTAACTGTATTACAAGGTAACCCAAACCTGCTGCAAACAGGATCCAAAAATGCTGCTTTTAAACCAGTCTCCGTAATTCCTACCCCAGCCCTCAAAGAATGATCAGAACATTAAAAGTATCAGAAATTCAACTACAACAAAAAAAGCACCATTTTTAAAACTAGGACTCAAGTATTTTCTTCAGTATCAGGAGACTCTTACCTGGACCATGAAATACTCGCAGAAGCTCCACCCTGGCTCAGTCCTTTTCTCTCTCAGAGTTCTCATGTCATCTTCAAACTTGCCTAAGTTTTTGGTAAAGGACATGAGAAGCAATGTCCTGAGTTTGGTCAGGAAGGCATTCCAAGATTCCTGAGAACGGGAAGAGTCTTTCAAAGGGTCAGAAAGTACCACACATCTGCAAAGAGATTGGTAAAATTGTATTTGAGGAGGAAAACACATAATTAATATAAAAATGTCCAGCTGAATACTGTGCATACCTGACAAACTCAGAGTGACCAACATTTATTTTTTTATTCCACATTAATCAGAGGAAAAAAAACAAGGTTGAGGGTTATATTTGTTTGTTTGGAGGCAGCTATGTTGGAGTTTTAGGTTGGTTTTTTTTGGTTGGGGCTTGGTAGCTTTTTTAAAACTTTTTCATGTGACATAGTTTACAAGAAGAGTTAAGTGTTTTACCCAGAATGAGTAGTCCAAAGCTTTTATTTTTTTTTTTAAGCAAATAATGGATACATTATTCTAAGTACTTAAGTATAAGTAATGCTGTAGCTAACCTGGAAAAGAAAAGTCTGCCTAGCAATACAAATCAGCAGAACAGCAAATATAGCTACTCCTGGTAAGGATTATTCAAAATACAAATCAGGATCTATTAGATCACATAGAGTCAGCCTTTCCTAACTCACTTGGAATAATCATCCATAATAGATTCTTGCAGTACCTCAATTTGGTTTTACACATCCTGTGTGCTATAACTTCCTCTGCTTTTCTCAGAAAATAAACAGATCCCATTAATTCAAAAATAAATCAACTTTTCAGAGCATCTTCTTTCCTCAGTTTTTCTATCACAATTTATTAACATCCAAAGAACTAATGATATCTCTTAAGATAGGAAAATCTCTCATCCAAGTAAAACACTATTTCTGGTTAGAAAACCATATTTTGTTGGCTGTAATGAAAGCAAAAACAGTTTCATATATTCATTACTATTTCCTTAGAAAAAAAACATCTGAATAAACTGGGCTTATGTCAATTATCTCAGAGTGGAAAGGTGATTAAGTGAACAGCAGAAAGTACAATGGCAACAAATAAGCCCTATTGGCTTCATATTCCCTACTCACCTCACTCCTACCACCTGTAACTCTGGTAACATTTTTGCAAGCACCTAAGCAAACAAAAAACCCTGAAGGTCTAAAAACTAATTATCATCACACTGTTCCCCTTAAACCTCTCTTAGCTAGGAGGAGATACTTGAAATCTATTTGAACCACATTTCAAAGCCACCACGAACCCAAGAAGAACTGAAAACAAACTTCTCCCTTTATTCTTTGAGCCAGCCTCCTTCAAAGCACAGATCTTACAGTGCCACCAGTCTGAATGCTGGATATCAAGGGAAGTCTGTAAATGAGCAAGGAATATCTTGCATACGGAGCTGAGTTTATAAATCAGCACACTGGTCAAAACATTTTAATGTTTGCAAGCCCAAGAACGCTCACCTGTCACTTTGCTTGTTACAGAAGTCATTCCTTATTTTATCTACTATAGAGGTTCGGGGAAGGATATTGGTTTTGTTCTTTTTCTTGGCATCACTCTCAACCACCACAATCAGCCAGTCCACTGAGCTGTGAGCTTTGAGAACGTTCTGCCACTTGGTGATGTCATCCTTGACTGCGGTTTTGTACACTTCCGTGTCCTGGGATGAGAAGTGGTGAATCATCAAATCAAACAGACATTCTGAACAATTTCAAAAGGCAAGTTTTGTTCCAAAAGAAGGCAAACAGAAAGACATATCAAATAGAATTAGTGACAGTAAGTTCACTCAGTGAAAGAAATCACATGAGGTAAAGCATAGTAAAGTTCTGGTCTTTGAATTTAACTAATTTCCAGTATTTTGGCTAACAGCAAATACAGTATTTGGTACATTATCATTCTTTAAATGACTTAAGATTTTTAAACAGAATTTAAACTCTTTATTTTAAACATTCTGGAGCTTTTCAATAAAAACATGTTTGAAATTACAAAGCTAAACTGTTTTATTCTCAAACAGTAACAGAAGTGTAATATTTGTACCTTCTGCACTGCTGAAATCTCAATCTGTTTAGAAGCTTTTTCATAAAAATAATTTCAAAAAAAAAGCAGAAGCATTGTTTGGCATTTTTTTGCTTCTGGGTTGGTGTTATACAGATAAATTCAGATAATTCTTAAGGCTGTTCTGGATTCTTTTTGACAGGTCACAGATCAGATGTCGCCTGTGTCCTTCAAGTAGATAATTAATTCACAACAGAGGCAAACCAAAAGGCAGTGAACTGAAGATAAACAGGATTAAGACATTCCAAATCTTGCCCAGTTAAATTGCTGATATCCACCAGTACTTGACACACAAAGAAGACGGAACTAAAGAAAAAATACGTATCTTTAGACTTCAGTGCATTAAGAGATCATAAATGAACTACTGTGGCCACATTTCTGTGTTACAAAGAAAGTGCACTGTGCCAGTGCAGTAACACGGTGAGATCCTGGGGTTTTTTTGTGACAAAGTACTGAAAACAGGTTATTCAAATGCCTGTCCTCTTAGTGTCAAGTAACATTACAAACAGATACTGCTTATGGCAAGAAGTGCTCAAGCTAAGTTTTGTTTCCAGCAGTATATCAGGTATGCATGCTTAGACTTAACTGTTTTGATTTTCTGCTTGTGCTGTCTGTTATTTTCATTTGCTTTTCATGCTTATGTGAACAATTTAATTTTTAAATTTGAGTTTTTCTGAGTACTTACACAACATTCTGTCCAATAAATATGAAGAAAGGGAAAAGTCAAAAGGGCCTTATTCCCCTCTTTGGGTAGTAGCTCCTCTTTAAACTGAACAAAGTTGGATTCCAGGTGAATCATCTTCGGAGCACGGCCGTAAGACCTACAAAGTTTAAAAACTGAAATTAGTGGACAGAATAGAATGAACATATGTTATGGGGAAGAGGAATAAACTGAAATACTCTGGCACTGGAAACTAAAAAACTACACTTTCTGCAGTTTGTATAAAGTTAACTAAAGTCTGGTATTGTTTGAAACGAGATACAGGC
Source organism: Eulacestoma nigropectus (assembly GCA_013397775.1). NCBI lineage: Eukaryota > Metazoa > Chordata > Aves > Passeriformes > Eulacestoma > Eulacestoma nigropectus. The sequence goes on from VZTE01004508.1 coordinate 59,812, forward strand.
ATCTTTTTGAACAACAGAAGCTAGAAGCTCTTCAGCTTTCAGTAAAAGATTTTCTGTATCTCTAGGACAAGTAGAAAATACCAAATAAGAGAATTCCCCAAATATTTTTTCCAATCACAAAACACTGCCATACCAAACTTTCTGAAGGGAAGTACCTCTAATTCCATGTGGGTTCTACCTATATTCTCATTGAGAAGAAAGCGTATCACTTTCAGAACACAGCTGCCAAAGTACATCAAAGCACACCAAGACACACACAAACCACAAAATCAAGATGAGAAACACAGCATTACTATCATTTTTCTTTAGGCAAAGTTGAAGGGTTGAAAAGATCATCCTGAAGTGCACAACATTCACTTCACATTCATTTCTTCGAGTCAGTTGCTCTGTTCAATTCAATTTATGGTAAGAACTTCTCAGAACACAACAAATACATATTTCCCCAAGTCAAAAACCAGACATTGAAACAGTATCACAGAATAAAATGTAAGTTTACCTCCTCCATTCCATGGGTTCTCTAGGAAGCTGCTGAGAAAGTGTAGGATACAAGGAAGTAAATAAATTCTGATCTCCAGCACCTAAAAGTGAAAGGCATTAATATATTAGCATGTGCAAATTATAGAATATATAATAATATGCTATTCTACTAATGGTTTGCTGTTATTAAGAACATTTAATTTTGTCTGCTATGCAGAAACTGGAGTCCAGCACTAAACTAGATTTTTTAAATCACTCTCGAGACCTAATACAACACTATTAAGCAGGCACATAATACATACACTGTTACAAACTTCCTATTATGTTTTTCCACAGAGCTACATAATCCATACACCAAAGAGAGTATCACAAAGCTGGTCCAACTCCAAAAACTGAACAAGCAGCTCCTTAGCTGGACTCATTGGTTAAAAAAAAAAAA
>VZTE01004508.1:69976-101402 GCA_013397775.1 Eulacestoma nigropectus
CCTTCCCCGCGTCCCCGCAGCGCCGCTCCGGAGGGGAAGGCGGGCGGGAGAGGCTCATCCGCTTCCTGGATCACCGGGCAGGCATTACCGCTTCCGGGGAGCGCCGCCGCCGGGGAACCCGGAAAAGGGGGAATGCGGCGGGGAATGAAAGGGAAGCGCGGCCCGGGCGAAGGGGGGGGTTCCTGGCCTGCGTCCCCGCGGGGACCCGGGGCGGGGCTGCCCCTGAGGGAGGGCTGGAGGCGCCTGAGGGTCAGAGCCCCCCGGGCCGCCCCGATCGCTGACACCCGGCGTGAACGGGGTGAATCACGGAATAGTCGGGGTTGGAGGGACCTCTGGAGATCACCCAGTCCATCCCCCTGCCCAGGCAAGGTCACCCAGAGCAGGTGACACCGGAACGCGTCCAGGTGGGTCTGGAATGTCTCCAGAGAGGGAGACTCCACACCCTCCCTGAGCAGCTGTTCCAGAGCTCTGCCAGCCTCAATGGAAAGAAGTTCCTCCTTGTGTTGAGGTGGAACTTCTCGCGTTTTAGTTTATGGCCATTGCTCCTTGTCTTGTCGCTGGGCACCACTGAAGAGTCTGGCACCATCCTCTTGGCACCCGCCTGGGACGTATTTATATGTATGGGTGACATCCCCTCTCAGCCTCCTCTAGACTCCCGCAGTCTCTCCTCGTAAGAGAGATGCTCTTTATTAAAATGAATCTTATTTAAATTCGTTGCAGGACTTCTGTGAGGCTTTGCTGGAGTTCGTGGGCCTCTGTCCGATGTGTCAGTCCCATGGCTGTTCCTGGCTAGTTCAGCCGGAGTAAGTGCATTAGGGATCATGTTTTCCACTGCTTTCAAATATATAAGTGAATATGGCCCTTGAAGTTTAATGGTTTATAATGTAGGGTTTTAAATGCATAGAGATAATAACACCCCATTACACTTCTGTTGGGTCTAATTAGTGGTATTAGACTCACAAATTGACCCTTGTTTTACTTTAGACTGAGATGCTGTTCCTTTCTTTTAAATAAATCTACTGTTCACCTCAGTCATCTGCAGTTTCTTCAGAAACAAGAATCCTAAAGTTAGAGGGTTTGCACTTACTGTCTCAATTAAAAGTAAGATCTAGAAGAGCATATTGAAAGTAGCCTACCATAAGGGATAAAAAATGGAAAACACTGCATACATGTGTAAAACCAAATGTAACCTCAAATAGGACTATAAGTAATCTGTGAATTAATCATAACTCTTTATTGCATCGTGACATTGTGCTCAGGTGGTTTGGGTGTTCAAATATTTACAGAAGTCAATTTGTTTAGAATTTTCTTTCAGTAAAACTTTAACCCTATTTTCTGGACTTGTACTGTTGATTCAAAAATAATTACAGCATCCTTGTAACATTTCATCCCTTAATACTGCTGAATACTCCCAGTTTTATCTCTACCATTTTACTGTGGGGATTATTTGTTGTTTCCTATTCTTTAAATATTTTCACCAACATTTGCACAGAAATTCACTTTCACCTTGGTTGTAACAAGACTTGTTTCCTTGGCACAGTCAAACTTTAAGAATCTTATATAGCACAATAAAATATTTTACCTGATTTTCAGGTTTAGGTGAGCAGCTGGACATGAACATTTTTTTGGTGCTGTGAGAGTCAAGACATACCATGGTACAATTTTATTTTTAGAATGTCAGCACTTAAAACACTGTTCTACAGTACAAGTGATAAGTGTATGGCTAAAAGGATATACTGAAACAGAAAAGAAAAAACACTCTGTATGCACTTATAAAAAAATTAGAAATTCCTCCCAGTAAGCTCCAAAGTAACTCATTTTGTGCATCTGTCAAATGGTCTTGCACAGTCCTAAACAGCACAGGTAGGGAAACAGGCAAACCCAAGTCAAATGTCCTTATCCCCTTTTCTCAGAGATTAGAGCTAAGGCCAATAGTTCATTGGGATTAACATTTTAATCGCTATAGAATTTGATAAATATTCAATTTCCTCTCTAGTTTTTATGGTCGCAGTATAGCTGTTTCTATTAAAAACAAACATAAAAAAAATCCCGAACCAACCGACCAACCAAAAGGAAACCCCTGTCCTAGCCCTGCTTGCTCTTTTTGATAGCAAGTGAAGCAAATACATCTCTAAACCATCTTCTTCCCCCCAGAAAACAAGATAGAGAGGTTCGTTAATATGGGCAAGAAGACTAAGGAAAACAACTTTTCATTTTGTCTCAGGTGTTTAATTGGCAAAAATACTTCAAAGTCAGTTTGACAGAGAAGTGAAATTGCTTGGTTTCTGATGGTAAAAGTAGATCTTTTATAGCAAACTACAGAGAGAAAAAAATAAAGCATTTGGAAACTGTGACTTTGACAATTTGCTGGTTTTACCTTGCATTTTGAAATGAATGGATGGATTTTCCTTCTGGGGAAAATGTGGGAAAGGGAAAAGGGACCACTTGAAGGGCGACTAGAATTTTGCTTTTCCTCTTGCTTTTACACCAACTAAAATACTCTCTGTCTCTACTAGAAATCATTACATATTTTAAGTGAATATTAATTTTGTGTTCACAAAACATAATCATTACAGACACCAGGCCATCGTGGTGCTACAGTTCACTCCAGTTTTTCAACCTCACATGCTTGGCAAGATAAATTTAATTCTTGCCTACCAATCAGTCCTTCAGCCAAGCAAATCCTCTCCATCATTTCAGGTTGTTGGGTAGCAGGTGCCTGAAATTTTTCTGTTGCCACATTAGCAGGGCAGAATGATATCTGCACCTTGAATGAGGAGTCAGTAAGAGAGGAGGAGCTGAATTTGAGGTAGTTTATGGCCAGGCAGAGCCTGTACAAGTGCTTTTATGTACCAGCATTATCATTTCTATTCCAGCCACAGGCTTAGTGCCCAAGTAGGTCACCTCTGGGATGGATCTTGACTTTGAGGCACAGTATAAAGGAGCAGATTAATCTAGGAGGCATCTGTATGACTGGATGGAGAGACTGCATATATATTACTAAAACGGGAGGAGTTTCCTGGTTTCCAAGTCTGTGCATCTCATTTTCCTGTGGATTTCATGTCGGTGTGGACAGGACACACCAACCTTTCTTTTCATCCCTACCCCACAGCCTGGCTTCTGCACAGAGCAGAGGTGTGCTGATGGAGCTGGGCCACAGCACACACCATCAGCACTCTGGGGTGAGTGTTTACAGGAACAGGGCTCTGGTGGATGACAACACACTAGCAGGAAAAAGAACCTCAGAAAAATAGACTCTCTCTCCCAAAACAAGGCACAGAAACTCATTATATTTCAACACTCAGACTCTGCACATCACACTCACTTTGTCTAACTGCACTTCATTAACTGTTTCATTAGCAGTAGCTGATGTCTATTCTTCCAGCTTTCACTTTGTCTGTGCACTCTGATCGTGCAGCCAAATCACTTCCCCCTCAGTTCACAGCTTCTCTCTGAAATAGGATTTATGAGATATCATACAGAATTTAAAATTTTCTCCCATCAAAATTTTGCACAGTTGTTCTGCTGTGATGTTTTTTCTTATTGATGACTTAGAGATTTATACACCCAACAGCCACTGCCACGAGGCAGTTCCATCAGTACTACATGGCTGGGTTTGGGTTAGGCTAGTTTCATGGGCAGTTTCTGTCTTTTGGGACAGAGGCTTTTGGGAACTCTCCCTCCTAGAGGAGGAATGAAGTCTGACTTGAAAGGTGAGAATTGTTTCAGAGGAAGAAACTGGTTTCAGAGGTGCTGTTTGTGTATATTGTGTGGTGGTTAATGTAAACTAAGGGTTAAATTTCTCATTGTCCTGTTCTATCAGATTTCATATGCACAAACCCAGTAGCACAGGTGTCAGGCAAACAGAGGAAGTCAACCTATCCCACACCATTTTCTCCTGAATTTCCATTTCCTTCTTTATCCCCTTGCTCCTCTTCTGTTACTGATTTGTTTAAATGATGTTCTCTGCAACAAGGAATTTAATTGTAAAATATATAGCACTTTAACTTCATCAAAACATAGCTGTACCCTTAAGAACCATATCACAGAGATTAATGAGCTCAGTAACTGCAAGAGAAGCAGCAGTGGTTTTCTGAGGAACTGGATCACATGTCTCAGGTCTCCCAAAGAGCAAGAAGGTTAATTAAATCCTCTTTGTTATAACATTAAATCCTAAAATAAAATGTCAGTCTTCAGGTCCCTACTGGGACAGCTCTTGTTGAATTTCTTTCAAATATTGAAGCAGCATGAAAATGGAAGGAAAGCAGTTGAAGTGTATCCCTAATTGCCTTATGTTTTGATGCAATGTCCATTACAGAGGAAAATCCACATTTGAAAATGATCCTGCTGAGTTTGAAAATTTTAACAACCATCCTATTTTGGGGAGGCAGAGAGAGAAAAGATAAACAGAAAGAATGGTGTTGATGAAAGGAAATGATCACCAGCAGGCAAGGGTTTGATAGGAGGAAAGTAAAATTCTTATGCCAGGTCCAGCATAATCTTCACTATCTTTTCAACATCAGTCTGTGCCTTCTGGGACTCCAGGAAACCTCCTTTCCTGGCAGTGCCTCTCTTTTAGCACTCCTTGAGACAGGCTTTCCTCCTCCCCCAAACAGTTTGCTTTGAATAGTTCTCTAAAATCCTACTCATCCAGGGAGGATGTCACAAAAAGGCAGCATGTTGGAGTTATCAGAGGCAGCTCTACCTTGCAGACATGAGAAAGGCATTTGGACTCAGATCAATTGCTGAGTGTGTTACAAGCACACCAACCCACCTCAGTTAAGAGGAAGAAGTTCAAAGTGTGAAATTTTGAGTAGGAAAGTATAAACAACATTACCAGGATGTTAATGTTACGTGTCTAATGGTGCCAGCAACTGCTCTCGCTCCCCCTGTACCACATGAACCACATAAAAGAAAGACGAGGGAAAAGCTGATGTGACAGCCCTCACTCCAAGCTAATTCTGAAGACCAGAGGAATTCAATTTGCAGCTGAGCTGCCACTGTACTTCCTTTTCTTTTCCCCTTGCAGGTCATTTAGATCCATATCCCAAGTCACTCAAACATATTGAGTAACTAACTAGCAATAGTGCAGTGATCTTGGAGCCTTTCACAGCTCCCTGAAATTCAAACAACTTTTCAACCACTATGGGCAGAAAAAAGGTCAGGTGCCAGCAGGCAGAGAAAGCCCTCAAACCCCAGGAGTTCCTGCAGCTCTGGACTATTTTCAGGATAGGCCCGAGCTGCAAAACAGAAACACTTCAGCTGCCAGCAGGGAGGAACACGGGCTAATTAGCAGGTCTTGAACAGCAAGATTCAAACTAAGAGCATCCAGCACTCTCCCTGTTTTTCATGGATGCTGCTTCTCTGTATCACCTGCCTCTGCTCCCTGAGCACCCACCTTTTCCCTACTAGCCAGCCCTGCCGAGCATGGAGCTGTAATAGCTGTTGTGAGATCATCGGCTCAAACTGTGTGAAAATGGAAATCAATTCTCCTCACTCATGAGAGAGGTTTGTGTCAGGAGGTTCATTCTCATTTATGCCACAAGTATGAGTGGCAGAGAGCCCAAGGAAGAGTTCCAGGACAGTCAAACCCCAAGGTAGTTCTGAACTTCCTTTTGAGGCTGGAGACCTTAGAAGAAAAGGGTTTTTGTCTGGAAAGGTACCACATCCTGAGAGGAGTTAGAAGCACAGAGATACACATTTCAACACTGGCTGTTCTTTGGAAAAGGGAGAGGTAGGACACCACCATGGGATGTTTCCATGCGCAACTCAAGTGCAGGGGCTTTGGTACCAGCACCAGCAAGGTGATTTCATCACCAGACACAGGAAACCTGTCATGGCCTGCCATGAGGTCATGGAGAGAGCATGATGTATTTAATCTGTGCACAGCCAGAGAGCTCCCTGCTCGCAGCTCACAAGGTAATTCACTGTTCTTTTATCAGCTGTACTATGCAGTCTGCACCTGGACTCTCTCAGCTGGGGACTGACAACTCTTTCCTCCAGAATATATTAATTTCTATTCATTTTTATTTACTACACTATTAGAAACATAAATATGCGGTCCCTTTAAAAAACACATTACAGGAAACATTAATAAAATACACCTTTACCAACTAATTATGTTTTTTACAAACCTATCATAGTAGTTTTGGGTTGTTACTTCATTTATCCTTCTGCTTAGGAGTAGCTTCTGAAGAGTGCTGAAGTTGATAAGAATGACACCATAAAATTTCTAATTCAATTTTCTAGACAATAAGGATCTGTTCTAAGGATCATCTAAGGATGATTGTTTAATCTCTATCCGTCACACCAGCCTGGGGAGGAGCTCACATGTGTGCAAGGGATAACATAAAACTGATGGGAATAAGGAAGGACGGAAACTTATAGTGAGTTACACCATTATTTAAATACTGTTCTCTGTATTCATCAAGGGAAAGCTCAATTAAAAATTAGAATGTAAAATTATTAGTTGTTAAATTAAAATGCATTATTAATTAGAAATTAGATTCCCTTGCAAGCTTATCTTATGCAGGTCCTCCCTGGGTGGCAAAATTGAAGTACTACAAGAATAATGAAGTCTGAAGAAGAGGCCTGGGAAGACATTCATAATAAGCATAAAAGTAAATATTCTGATGAGAATCCTCCCCTTCAGAATCCCTTTTTTTGTGTGTGTGTGTCCTGCCATGACAGCAGGACCCTCTCAGAGGGTTAAACTGACAGAGTATGTGTGATTTCATGGAGAAGGAGAAGGGCTAAACAACCAGAGACTCAGCAGTACTCTAAGTTTTGAGATCACAAAGACATCCGGGCCACACAGGCTATTTCCACCACAGGTTTCTATTCCAGGCTTTGATCCTATTAAACCCTGGATCTAACAGGATCTATTAGATCTTAGCAATAAAGCCACTGAGCCAGCTGTAAAACAAAATATATCATTGATGGGAGAGAAAGGACAATGAAATCTCATCAATTCTTGCTCTGACTCCCACTGCCCCTCAAATAATACAGCAGCAAATATTTCAAACAGAAGATGCTACTTAGATCCAGAGTCCTGTACCAGCACTGCAAACAACCCTTCACTACTTTTAACACCCTGTCAGTCTTTTTCAACTGTGCCTGAAGACATGAAAGCACTGAGAGCCTTGCCCTAAGCACCAAACTGAAGCCGAGTAAAACTAAGCTTGAACCTTCCTCAGTGAGCTGTTGAGAAATGAGAACAGGTTTCCTCTTGCAAGTGGAATAGCTAACTTCTGATATTTTCATTTTTGTAAAGGTGCTGTATGGTTATGTTTTGTATCTTGAGTGGGAGTGAGTACTGTTTTGTCACAGGCTGCACACCAAGTGCAAGGCCCTTTACCCCTCTGATGGGTGGAATAGCAAATCTCCTTGTCTGGGGGACAGCCAGAAGGGAAAATCTGGGTGTACTGATGGTTTGGGTGACACTTCTGAACCTGTGCTGAAATCTCTGGGAAGCCCAAGGGAACTAAACACTGACTGCCATCAAACTGAAAAGGAAGTCATGTGCCTAATCCTGTTAGTGCCTGTAAAATTCCCAGACCTAACATTAGCTCCAGAGGTTACTCCACCAAGAGATCCCTTTGAGAGTAAGCAAAACCTCTCATATTGCTTCTGAGCAGTTTGTTCTCCCTAACTGCGTTATCGCTTTGGAGTTAACAGCAATAATTTATGTTCCATTATGTGCGGTACTTAATTTAGATAGGCCAGCTGCCTCCGTGTGTGGCTGCCAGCAGAAGAGTGCACACTCTCAGGAAATAACAAGTTTTCAGGTTTCCCTTGCCTGCCTTTCTAATCTTACTGGAGTTCTGGGCCAGGGGTGCTGGGGGGGTGTGGTTTCTTTGTTCCCATCTGACAGGGAACTAACCCTGTTAGTGAGCAAGTTTCCCTCCCCCAAAATACAGAGTTCCCATCTGCAGCACAGGGTTGTGTCTTGTCCACAACTCACAGCCAGAGAATATTCAAAAGCCTTTTCATAAAAGCATTTCTTAGCAGTTTGAGGTCTTCTCCATCATTTAATGAACCATCAGCATTAAATTAATCAGAAAAGAAATATGGGATTTGCCAGGTAAACTCTTTTATCATGTTCAGTTAGAGAGTCTTGCTCTGAACCTACCTGCTGGCAGGGAAAGGAAGCAAGGCATCCTTCTGACAGATTATGCCACTGTAACCCCAATAAATGCTCTGTGCTGAAAACATTCAAATTCTTAAATAACAGAAAAAAATTTTTTTAAAAGTCTGAATATTGGAAGCAGCAGCCTGTAAACATGCTGAAGTGGGTCTGCTGGTGGAGGTCTACAACTAAAAGATGCAGCTTCCAGCTCTAATATTGACTGGATAACTTTGCTACGGCTGAATTAAAACATGGGAGGAGAAAACGGGATTGTAGCATTCTCTTACCTTTGACAAAGAGCTCTGAGCTGATACGAAGCATACAACAAATAGTATTTTCCTGAAAATACTTGTAGAATTTGTATTCCATTGCATCAAAGGTGGGAGGAGATTTCTATGTGTTCCTAAACTGATTAGTTTCTTTCTTCAACTGATTTTTCTTATAAAAATGGAGCAACTGCTGCACTTAACTACTTGTAATTTCATGGGAGAAGTGAAAATAAAAAAGATATGTCACAACTAGGCCAGCGCTGAATTTGGCTTTTGCAAATGTTGCCTGACATCAGCAAGATGAAAAACAAAGGCAGTTCACACCACAAGTCACAGCAAAATAAAACAACCTGTCCTCAGAGTCAGATGTGCCCTGCTCTCTGTATCCTGTCAGTCATGTGCCGTGTCTGCACAGAGGCGGTGACCACAGATGGCCCGGGGGCACCTGCTTTTGGCACTCTGCTTTCTAGCAAACGCCTCGGGAAGCAACGTGCTTTGTCTTTCCAGCAGGGAGCAGAAACGCCTACTCCAGCCCCATCAGCTCGGATGTCACAATTCTAGCTCCAGACCCAGCAGCCTCATCGCAGCAGTCCTGTCCCTTTGGCACAAACCTTTATCACAGCAGAATGTAATGATGTTGGCAGTATAGGGGACTTCTATACGTGCATGTATCTCATATAATCTATTGATATCATACGTTATTTTTGTGGGTGACCCGTAACCCCCTAGCAGGAGAGAAGGCTCAGTGGAGATAGGTGAGGGTGATGTGCGTGCAAAGCTCAGGGAATGAATAATAGAATCATAGAATTTTAAGATGTTGAAATGGTCCTTGAAGATGATCTAGTCCCAGCTTCCACTCCTGTGGGCAGGGACACCTCCCATTAGACCAGGTGCTCAAGGCCTTATCCACCCCAGCTTTGAACAGTGCCAAGGATGGTGCTTCCACAACCTTCCTGTTTGTGTCTCACCACCCTTACAGTAAAGAGTTTCTTCCTACTGTCTAACCTAAATTTTTCTTGTTTCAATTTGTAACCATTCCTCCCTGTCCTGTCACTGCAGTTGTTGACAAAGAGTCCTTCTCCAGCTTCCCTGTAGCCCCTCCAGACACTGGAAGGTGCTGTGAGGTCTCCACACAACCTTCTCCAGCTGAACAGCCACATCTTTCCCAGCCTGTCTTCATAGGGGAGGTGCTCCAGTCCTCTTACCAATGTTGTGGCCTCCTCTGGACTTGTTCCAACAATTCTACATCCTTCTTATGTTGGGGACACCAGAACTGGACACAGCACTGCAGGTGGGGTCTCACCAGAGCAGAGGTGGAGAATCTCCTCCTTGGACCTGCTGCCCATGTTCCTTTCGGAGGCCAGGACAGGGTTGATTTCTGGGCTGTGAGTGCTCACTGCCGGCTCATGTTGAATTTTTCATCAACCATCACCCCCAAGTCTTCCTCCGCAGGGCTGCTCTCAATCCCTTCTCCGCCCAACCCGTAGGTGTGTCTGGGATTGCCCCAGCGCAGGTGCAGGACCTTGTACTTGGCTTTGTTGAACTTCATGAGGTTCCCACCAGCCCCACCTGTCAGGCCTGCCAAGGACCCTGGATGTGGGGTGTGACAGACCACAGCTGTGGCACAGCAAGCTGACCTCAGCTCAGCACATCAGGGACCAGAGGGCGGCCTTTGGTTCAGATCCACAGCTGCCAACAGCTGAGTGCATCAACTGGTGGTGTAAACACCTCCCCGAGTTAGACAAGGAGAGGGGCAATTAAACATTAACCCCTCCACATGTGGGATGGCTAAAAGAACCTGGGCAGAGAGCACTGGACTCTAACATATAATATAGGATGTGATGAAATCCAGGAGAGTATTTCATTAACCCATACCACAGCTATTAACCTTTTATCTACCTACAAAATCCTGTTATACAAAGTTTTGTTTCACAGAGGCACTCTGTCAAGCCTCTCAGGAACACATTCCAGTTTTAGAAGCATGTAGAAAGTGCATCAGCCTGTTCCTCACCCCAAAAGCCCTCTGCCCAACATAGCAGCACTCAGGAGGGTGGCACATCTGAACCATGAACTCGCTCCCAGTGCAGCAGCTGATTGTATCTGGTGTTGAGAACACAGCATGGCTTTTATGGAATTCCAGGCTGTTTTCCCAAATATATTAATGCAGAATTGGAAGAGTGGAATTAGTGAGATGAAAGTACATACAGAAAATGCCACCACCACAAGCAGCCTCCAACCATGTTTGCAACTTAAAGAGAACGTGTGTAAGAAGCTCCCACAGCCTAAAGGTCACTGTGATGTGGACTGCTTAGTAGAGAAACAAATCCCCTAACAACATACCCTGTGCCTTCATCCATGGAGCAAAGGTTCTTCCATTTCCACAGCTCCCTTACCCTTACAGTGCTGGCTGTCAAACACTGCAGTGACAAACTGCCCCACTGACCTACCCTTGCCCATAAACCCCACTGCTGACTGCTCCTTACAGGTGTAGTTGTGACGTCTGACACTGGTTGGTTCTAGATCAAAATAATCGTCCTTTAAATATGTATTATAGATCTAAGGAGATCCAACAGAAGCACTGAGACAAGAAAAGCTGTATTTGTGAAAACTCAAAAGTAACACAAAAAAGTTTCTGCTTGCATACCCTTAGAATGGAAGCCCATCCTCTCCACAAAAAACAGGTCCTCCCACACAGTGACACATGACACCACTCATCTGTCATTTTAAGGCAGCTCAGCCCAACCTAGACTATTCAAAGGGGAACAGATCAGGGAAGAGAAAACCTACAGGAGAAGCCAAGAACCCAGTGCTTGCAGTGTAGCAAAAAGAGGACCCAGAAATGTGGTATTATGACACAAATGTCATTTGCTACAGGATCACATAAGCTAAAGAAGAGCTGATGGCCCAGGGGTACAGACGTAGAGTGTATGACGATGGTGGACAGCTGAGGAAGTGCTTTGTCTTCTAGTGAAAAATAAAAACTTAAAAAGATGTCAGATTTGACAAATTGGTTTAATCTACAGCGTCTATCCATACAGCCACTGTCCCCTGCTGCAGTCTTAAGCTCTTAGATCATACAGCTTTGGGGTTACTTTGGAGGATTCTTCAGGAAAGGAAGACACCTCCCTCCCCATTCTGGTATTTTGGAGGAGCCATGCAAAACTTTATATATTGCTGCTATAAATGCCTTGGTAGTGAACCATCCCTCTGCAGTTCTCAAGGACTGGCTTCGTGCAGGGAGTGCCCATAGGCTTAATCTTATTCTTGCCTCCCACCCTCACAAAACAGTCCACCCAGGTTATTGCTGCAGACGTGTGGCCCTCACATGGATCACTTTGTAGGACTGAGAACAAAAAGCATAAGTGGCAATAAAACCAACCAAAGCAAAAAGAAAATAGCCCTTAGTGAATGTTTAGTTACAAAAAACAGAGTGGTAAGTAGGAAAAGGATGCAGATCTCCAAGTTACATTATTGGCTACTCAATAAACACTGGGGAAAAAAAACCAGATGCTGGGCAGTCACCCTTTTTCATTCAAGCACAGTTAAACCCCCTCTATTCCATCATGGTATGTACAAAATCATGTACAGTTAAATAAGCAACTGAAAGCGTGAATGAGATTCTAATATACAGTACTTTCACACAGCCAAAGCTATTTTATTTTACAAGACGAGGCTTTTGCGTTCATCTTTTTTTCTGAAAGCCCAGTAAAAACAGCGTAAACTACTTAAGCAAAATTTAAGAGACAACTTACAAAGTAATATTTGCATAGCACTGTAAATCTGCGTATTTGTTTGGGCACAGTTCTCAGTAAAAACTACAGTAGGTGACAGGGTCGGGTTTTCTTAATAGCTTCTTGTTTTTCACCAGATTCAGACACACCTCTTCTGAACATCATAAAATCAAGTGTAGGAAATAACTGTAAAAATGTACAAAAATATATACACATGCTCAGTAAATGCATACCCTGTATACAGTTTTATTACTCGTTAGATTTGGCTAATAATGGTCATCTGGTGACTTACGCTTCCCTCCGAATGACAGGTTTGCAACACAACAATCAGCTTAAGGAGGGTGAGTTTCCTCGGAGAGAAGGTTTTGATTAAAGCTACAGTACTTGCTGGTGATCTGAGGAGTGAGCGAGGCACCAGCCGGCAGCGGCCGCCGGGCGAGTTCAGCATTCAGATGTCACAAGGGACAGCTCGGACACAGCTGAAGCAAAGGGACACAAAGGGACACAGCTTGGCTCTCTGCACAGGTGCACATGCATGTAATAAAGGAGGTACACAGAACCCGCTCATGCCTTGGGGAGTGAAATTTAATTCCTGATTAGGCTCTGCTACCTACACTCCCTCCTTCGTAAATTGTATTTTAGTAGTTAGCAAATCAGTGTGTTTCCCTTAAGAATGCACGCTGGCCAAAATAAAAAAGAAATAGAAGTTGTGTAGAATTGGTAGTGGTAGCCCCCACACTAAGGAATACTTCTAATTTAAATTTTAAAAGTACTATTATATTCTAGTTTCTGCTGAAGTGCCTAATTTTAAAATACACTTTTCTCCTAAAAAGATAAAATGCTGCTTCTGCTAGTGGTTTTTAGAAATAGACAGTCATCTGCACTCAAGTGCTCTCAACAGTCAAAGTGCACAAATCTTTCTTTACATTTTCAAAAACTGAAGTGTGGCCAGTAACTACAGGTATAACATTTTAAGAAATACAGGCAGCTTTCTAAAAGCCTAGAGAGGCCAAGGATCAGAGAAACACAACTTGTTTGTCTTAGATGTTAATCCCACATCTTCCCAGTTCTGAAGTATGAAATATTTTCATGACATTTTCTGGTGGCTAGCACACGTGGCACAGACCCTGTAAAGCTGACTTCCAGAATGTTCTCACTCCAAACCACAGCAGGTAAATAACACACAACCAACAGCCTGCAAGCATCTTGCTGCAGACACAATCAGATAAACCAGCCTTAAAGGTAAACAGGGAGGTGTGGCAGAACGAGAGTCCGCATCTGTAACAAGCCCTTGGGAGGAATTCTGACCCAAACCACGTGAACATGGCAAGGGTTATTTTGTAAGTTGTCACAGGGAGGTCTCACATCCACATTAGAGTCAGAGCTTGCGTCTCACATACTTGTCTCTGCTTTGCAAAGCTCCTGGTGATCACTCAGTTTTCTCAGATCAAGAATTTGGCCGGACGTGTCAGCATTCCTGCTCCTCCCAGCGATGCACCTTGCGTTGTTCCGTCTCCCTCACAGCTCCCAGCACGGCTGTCACCTGCTTCAAATCCCAGCTTCACTCAGCATCAGCAGCCCTGGAGCCGCCCATTATGATCAGAAGGTTCAGGAATGCAGGAACAAGCAGCTGTGACACACTGGGTGGGAGTACAAATTCAGCATTCCCATCACAGGGATGAGCTTCTTTGTGCAGGCACAAAGCAGAACTTGCAGCAATTGTCTGCCAGGAATCAGAACCTTCACACCAGGGGACAGAAGCACATGGCATCCAGGAGATGCTGTGAGCTATCCTGCTGCATCCCATATTCAAAGGAGATCAAGGAATGGATTCTTCACTTCGATCTGTGTTGGCCTCCAGCATCTGCATGAAACACTTGGGCGAGGTCTGCCCGAGCTTGGCGTTAGACTTCTTAGCACATACTTCTCCAAGATGCCAAAAAACCATCAGATTGTCTGTCTTCAATCTGAAACACTTTGTGAAGCATGAAGTCAGCATTATTAAAAGCCTCCAAACCCACATTTCTTCAAAATGTACATGAAGCAAAACCAGGTTTTGGGGTAGTCCCAAGACAGGAACAGTACTTTCAGCAAGTATTTGATGTACGGTGACTCCCTTGCTTTCTCATTATTCCAACTCTTAGTAAAAAACCTTGTCCCAACTCCCTTTCACCAGTGCCAGAGGGACCTCTTGCCAGGTAGGGATGGCCTGTGTTAACAAGCCTGGGAAGAGCTTCTCCTCCCTGATTAAAGTTTTGCTTTGAAGCAGCGAAGTGGCATTAACATGTAACACAAACACAATCGTGTCACTTCAGACCTAGAGCTGTCAACCAGCGCCAAAATTCAGGAAGACAAAACCCCAGCCAAGTGAGACAACTGCTGTAGGACTGGTTGAACTGAAAAGCTGAGTTCCTGCTAAGAGGTTGTAACCAAACCATCTGCAGAAGATACAGGTGAGCAAATATACAGACATCAGTGATGGAGACAAGTAGTACCACGTGGAAGTGAGCAGACACGCTCACCTTTCCTGTGAATACCAGGCAAATAGGACACAAGCAGCAGTCAGATTCATTGGTCAGCAATTAAGTGTAGAGCCCTTCGAGGTAAGTTAAAGCAGAACAAAGGAATGTTGCCCATGCTCTTTGTGCTGGAGACAGGTACTTCGCTCAATGATGCAAAGTCAATTGCAAGAGCACATTCAGCCCACAATGGGCAAGAAAGAACTGTAATCCTACCTAGCCAAGGCCTCTGGATACCACATCCTTCTTCAGCATCAGCTCTTTGTGCCTTCCTAACTGAGAGATGCCACATGGCCAGCAGTCCCCGAGCTCTCTCACCAGGTTCTCAGATGCAGGTCAACGTGATGCTACTTTGGAACTGCAAATCCTGCTTGGAGAGTAGCATCATTGCTGTTTGTGACAATGACAAGTGCTGCCAAGGCCAAGAGCATACATCTATCACCTGTCCTTGTCAGTCTGAGAACCATTCCTCTTCGGAGTCAATGCTGAACTCCATGGCAGTCAGCTTGCAAGTCCATACTGGAAAACTCTGTATTTACTCCAAACAACTAAGCAATCAATGAGAATTCTGAAAGGTGGAGAGAAAAAACACTCCCATAGCTGTATGTTTATTAAACCTAACACAGTTGAAAAGCAAAAGACGAAAAACATGATGTATTTTTGTTTATTATTGCTCTTAAAGGGCTTGGTAGTCAAATATACAAGCTATGTTCTATTAAACCAGAAGAAAATAAGATATAAAATCTATGCTCACTTTTCCAATCCACCTGCTAATCTTCATTAGTGACATTAACTTCAGCTACTTCCAGTAATTTTCATTTATACATACTTGGTGTACGTGTGCGCGCGCGTGTATAAAAACCCCTATTTGAGGAGATAAAATTCAAAATGAAGAGATTCGTGTTGGTTTTGTACTGTTCTGTGCACTGCTGTAGGTTTCAGTTTTTCAAGTGGTTACTGATATGTCTGTTTAGAAGAGCAAAATTGAAGTATCTGATGATGTATTTATTATATTTTCAAAAAGAAAGCATGGCCAATAAGTTATGATAAGAAAATATGAAATGTTGATTATTCTCCCCTTGATGTACATGCACTAATCCCATGATCCTGAATAGGGAGTTACATGCACTAAGAGGAGAAAAGGATCCTGTAAAGAGAAAGGCTATTAATTCCTTTCTCCTCTAAGCAGCTCCCCTCTTCTCAGCATTAAGAAGGGATTTATTTTGTGAAATTCTTGTCATGCCCATTAATATACTGCTCAAAATATAAGTATAAAACATAGTCAATGGTCAGCCTGCTTTGCAAGCCTCTTCTGCTAAGCCAGTACAATTTATACATACTCAGTATCATCTTCAGGAAGCAAGTATACAGCATTTGTAACATCTTTCTAGGAAGCAAGAATTATATCCATTACTGAATTACTTAAGAAAAAAAAAGAAAAAGAAAGAAAGAAACCCCCACTGTTCTCAGTCCTCCAGTTAAAAACAGGGAAAAACCAGAGTTAACTTTATCAGCATTTGGATGTCCGACTGTATTTGAAGACAAAGTACAAAAACATCCAGCAAGGAAAACAGAGTTATGGCTAGGCTCTGCTCTCCTCAGTTCCCAAAGCATATTCCAAATTCCACTAACATTTGCAACAGTTTTGCACCCCCTCTCTTAGGGAAGATTTATTGAGGGGACAAAGATGACACACTAACGTTGGGGGTCTGGGTACAAGGACTCAGCGAGGTGGAGTCTAACAGGAGACAGACAACGCAGGTCATCCTTCAAATGCTCTTGTTGAAAAGACCACAAATAAAAATCAAGTGCATGACAGAACAAGTGATTAATGACCCCAAGTAAAATATTTTTCTAAGTTACAAAATTGCTCTTCCAGTGTTTGAAAACAGAAAAACCTGTGGGAGAAGAGGTTACATTCCAACAGTTAAGAGTAAATATGGAAAGAAGGTAAATTATTACTCTCTTATCTTGGTTACTGGAGCAAAGAAGAAAACAACAACCAGTGCTTTGATAAAATCTGCTCTTTCCAAAAGTGAGATAAATGTTCTAGTGGCAGCTGGGTTAAAGATACAGACCCTGAGGGTCAGCTTCTGCCCTCAGCTGTAGATCTGCAACTCATTTCACCCACTTCTGAGAGCAGCCAAATGCATATTGTGACCTTCAGACTTGAACATACAGGTATAGTTACCATCTGTTTGCAAGTAATTCTCCAGTTATGCATACAGCAGCAACCTACAGAAATCTCTGAATGTGCGTTTGTAAAAAAAGAAAAAAAGAAAGAAAAAAAGGAAAAAAGAAAAAAAATGGAAAGAGAGACAGGTATAGACATGATTCTGAGCTCTAATTTTCAGTGAAAAAGACCAAAATGTCAACAAGAAAAACTAAAGATACTTAAAATCCCTGAAGAGACCTTATACTCTTTCTACTGCTTAACAGCACAGCTCACCTTGCAAAAAACTTCACATGAACAATACCAAGCACACCCTATCCTGACACACACAGGGTAAGGTCCTGGCCCCATGTGAATCAATGCTGAAACTCTCATTAGAAGTTCAAGAGACGCCAGCATTCAAAACCTGACTGCTACAGACCTCTCCTTTTAATATTTTTTTTGCAAAAGAAGACATTTTGAAAATTATTGTGCTGATTTCTAGTGCTGCCTCCCAGTTTACTGAGAGCGGTTGGCTGAACTGGACTTTGGTAATGAGAGATGCAAACAAATAAAAGGAGGATTGAAAAAATGTCCTTCTTTGCACAACTCTATATCCTACGGTCAACCACTAATTCAAAAAAACCCTAAAAAGCCAAAACAGATTCAAAATTATCACATGTTTGATGTGAAACAGGGCAAACAGCACTCAAGACTGAAGTAATATTTTGAAATTAAACAGCCTTGAGCAGTTAGCAAGAGATAGGATGAGAATTTTTTACTATTGGATCTGTCCTATGGGATGTGCTGATGGATAGCACGCTGCTTCCAAACTCCACTATCCATTCTCCTGCATTACAGAAGTCTTAAGATGTTGCCTGAAAATAAAAAGTGTCAGTGTAACATACAAACAGGATTTCATCTGTAGCCATGACAACACAGCCAAAAAGACTCTAACCCAATGAACACCTGTCAATTAATTTAAGGAGGGTTTTTTTCCCCTGGCTCATTAGTAAGAGAAGCTGGAAATCAATAAACATTATGTTGGCTTTAGCAAGAGGAAACATTCAATGGCTCCTGTTGTAAAAGTGAGTGTAGTGCTCTTGACAGAAACCAGTGTTTTCAGTCATCTGAAGATACACGTGGCCATGGCCAATGCCCTCTTTTCTCCCCCCACCCCAAGTCCCCCAACAAAGCAAGAAAAATTAGTTTCCACCCCACCCCAGATTTTCTCCCACTGCTTGACTACAGGAATCCTTGAACAGGCAGAAAGTTGGTGCATTCTCTTCAGCCGATGCCTCCAACTTCTTCATTCTTGGCTCAAGTTTTATTCATTAATATTAGTCATCAGTTATTAAGAAAAAGATAGTTTCTAAGTGTTTGTTGTTGTTTTTTAACTGAAGTTAATTGGATACCATAGTCTGGTTATATGTGCTGAACTGCAGCCATCAGTTACTCCTTTTTCTTGAATTCCTGGTTGCCATAGCTGGAGCCTTTTTCTATTTCAGTTACTCCTATCAGTCTACGAACTCCGAAGGAAGCTTTAAAATATAACAGAGAAATAACAGGCCCATTAAAACCAGTCCAAGCATCTAGGAAGTTACATGTAAACACACAAGCAGAACCCACATGAGTTAACCCAATCCCCAAGTCAGTAGTGACCAACAGTGCACTGTACGAAGCTGCACATGGATCACAGGTGAAATGACACTGAAAGAGGGGGACAATCCAGATTTAAAAATACAATTACTGCTTCTGTTGGTTGACAGGACATGTAGCATGAACACTGAAGCATATGCCCTTCCCCTACTTCCCCCTCTTTTATTGGTTAGGGTTTTTTTGTTGGTGGGGGATTTGGTGGTATTTATGTATTTTTTGTTTCTGGTGGTGGTTTTGTTTGGTTTTTTTTTTTAATTCACAGACAAGTTGTCCAGTAAAGGTATTTTTTCCTTCAGGCGCCATAATACTGGGCTACAAGACTCACCTGCTACTACTACAGTTTGTGCTTAAATACAAAGGCAAATTTGCCTGGATTAAAGCTTTTGAAACAATAAAAATGCTGTACAACAGAGAGACTACTGAGTGAGCTCCAAATATTCTCCTGCAAGCCCCATTCTTATTAATTAATACACAGAACTTATTGGAGGTAAAGAATCTTGGTATGTGTCACACTGGGCTTAGTATCTTCTCTGCTTTTATTACCTGCTCCAACAAGTCCCAGGAATGCAAGGATAAGGAGAGGTGATCCACTTGCAAAAACTCCAAAGCCAAATGTGAAGAGAGGGGAGAGGAGAACTGTGGCCCAAAATAGAAAGTTTAGGAGGGTCCATGGTCTCCTAGGAGGTTTAAACTGCTTGCCAGGAAATACACCTTCCTGATTATACATCTCTTGCAAAGCATCCTGGGGGAAAGAGAAAAGAAAACAGGTTCATAATGTTTGCACCAAGCAGTGCAAGATCAGTCAGCTCCAGGACAACATCAAGAACAGTATCTGTGGTGCAAACTCGTCAAGAGTGCACGGCATCCAATTCGATCTGCTGTCACTTATTTGGGCATTTCTGTTGACCACCCAAGTGACCTTTAAGCCATCTGAAGGCAATTTTGGCACCATCACAAACTGAAACCTTATAGTCCTCTCCACTACCAAATATCTTCATCTTGTCTGTTGATTGCTTAGGAATTTAGGGCAGCTTCAGGCCAGAGACCAGTTCAGACACTACCAGCCCTCTTAGCTGGGTGCTTTTCCTTCCCATTTTTACTTCCAGAAAGGTCAGCATGAGTCAGCAAAGCACAAAAGAAAAATGCTGCGTGTAGAGCCAGGAGGGGAGGGCAAGGCAGGAGCTGAAGAGCAGAGACAGGACCACACCAGCCTTAATCCCAGCACTCCAACTGAGCCGCTGCATCCCGAGCTGAGCCTGCCGAGGTGCAATCCTGGAACACATCACTTAAAGGAACAAGGTGCCCACCACCTTCCCTCAGTCTGTAAGATTGTTCTTTAAGGTTTCCAAGCTATTACCAAGGATGGCTCAAGTCTGGCAGTTTCTTGTTTTTCTTTATTTCCCTTACAAAGGGCTGAGAAGTGCAAGGCATTCCTTGCCAATAACAGCCTTTTGAGGACACATCCTCTGTGCAGGAAGAGGATCCCAGTCACAAAGTCATTGGAATAACTGGAATGAGAGGATTCCAGTTAAAAAGTATTGCTAACACTGTAAGATCAATATGTATAATACCCATGTCTACAAGCAATACCTCCCTGTCAACATCTCACACCGAAGTTGAACAGAGGCACAGCTAACAGCAAGAGGGATGAGAGGAAATGGTGTCACATTGCACCAGGGGAGGTTTAGATTGGATATTAGGAAAATAAAACTTTCATGGAAAGGGTTGTAAATCAGTAAGACAGGCTGTCCAGGGAACTGGTGGAGTCATCATCCTTGGAAGTGTTCAAAAAAATATGTGGATTTGGCACTTGAGGATATGGTTTAGTGGTGAACATGGTGGTGGTGCTGGTTTTACAGTTGGACTCAATGTTCTTAGAAATCTTTTTCAACCTCAAAGACTCCGTGGTTCTACAGACCTGCTAAGGGGAGCTGGGGGAGAAGATGATGAGCTTCTGCTCTTTGTAAGATAACTTCTCTCTCCTTAACTGAATGAGAGTTCAGGTATTCAAACAAATTAGGTTGAAATAAATAAAATGAAACTTAGAACAATTTGCTGCCTACCTAGAGACTGAGCATAAGCCTGGCAATGCTGCAGCACAGGTCATCACAGCTGGGGAAAGCCCAGGATACTTAAAACTTTCTGTGCTCTGCTCTCTTCTCACAAAGACAAGCAACACAGAAATCAAGGTACACTTTTCAAGTTCAATAATCCACCAATTAGAGCTGGACAATATTAATTACAGTTCTCTCTACTCCCCACAGAAGTGTTAAATCTGTGGTCGAGAAAATAACCATCTAAGGTTAGAAAAAGAAATGACACAAG
This sequence comes from Eulacestoma nigropectus, assembly GCA_013397775.1. Classification (NCBI taxonomy): domain Eukaryota; kingdom Metazoa; phylum Chordata; class Aves; order Passeriformes; genus Eulacestoma; species Eulacestoma nigropectus. Next base: position 90,760 of record VZTE01004508.1, read on the forward strand.
GAAAAGCTCTGAGCCATTTGAAGGCACGCTGGGCACGTGCTCTATCAGTCCCTGGCAGCAGATCCCAGGGACTGTCTGTCCCATGTCACACACCACTGCAGAAGTATTACCAGAAGGCAGAAGGAAAGTGACAGTGGAAGAAAAATGAAAGCAAAGAACAATTGCAGCCGAAAGCCAGGACCGGCTGTCCCTGACAGACAGTTATCACTCTTCTCGAGTGCCTAAAAACACCCACAGGGAAAATGGAGCTTTTAGAAATGCATGACAGAGATCCAAGCGCTGAAAAATGTAAAAAGACAGTGGATTGCTATTAGTCTTCCACAGCTCAGGCATATCTCCGAATTCCACTGTGCTTCTTGGCAATTTGAGACCTCACTACCCAGCCCTCTGCTGCCAAGGGGCTCCTCTGTCCTGCTCCTTCCAGCACTTTGAAGGATGGCTGCCTAATTATACATAATATCCTCTCCATCCAGTGCAAGAGTGTGTATTACTCACTGCCTTAATACACTCCCCTGTGCAAGTCCCAAAAGACAGAAAAGAAAGCAAAGCTATTTACCTTTTCCTGGTAAAGCTTATGAAGCCAGTTTGCAGCTTCCTTTTCATCTTGAGGGATGTCTTCCAGAGGAAATCTCCTAGTTTAGTAGAGAGATTAAAATATGGAAAGAAGAAAAATAAAAAAGAATTAGGGAAAAATCCAGGTATTTGATTTTATCCCTCTGCTAGGGAAGATCTTCCATTCACTAACAGGCATAAATCACAGGCAACAGTCACTGATGGCAGAGGTCTTAAACACAGAGAACTGGGGCTTAAGAATGTGAGCTTTTAGGTTGGGAATTGGGTGCTATTTAAGACAAAAGAAAATGTACAAGCTCCTATCAGTTTCAGAGCACATCAGTAAAATAACCATCTCCCATTCAAATACTGTTCCTCCTTCACCACATCCACCACTGGCAGATTCCCAGGGAGCTCAGACTGAGGCACTCGGAGCTGGGAAAAGACAAGCAAGTGGAAAATCTAAGGATAAATGTTTGTCACATTTTAGTAGCGAAAACCCATTTTGGAAGTGATGTGAGAGGCAACTAAAAATTCACTTCATACCACTGATGCCTTGATGTGGCTACCTGAGAACAGAGGCTAGACAAGAATAAGAGAATAAAAGTAGGTATTTATTTGAAGGGCCTTCAAAGGCACACCCTGGGAGTGCAAAGCCTATGAGGGGCTCCACCCAAGATGGACCCTGGGTCACGGGTTCTTCACACTTTTATATAGTTGGTCCATTTGCATATCAGGGTTAATTCTCCAATTATAATTTCAGTTAATGATGTCATTACCCCAAGTTTGCCCCTCCTCTCAAAGGCTTTTCATTTACACATTTTGGGGCCTGGGACAATCAAGGTGTCCTTGAAGTGCAAACCTAGAGAGGGTTTGTTATGTCTAACCAGCATGACAGAGTAGTCAACAGGCCACATGGAACTTCAAAGTTACACACTAGGCAGTACAGGATTTGAAAAATATCCAAGTTAAAACCTAAGGCATCACCATCTCTAAGGAAAACACCTTCTGCAGTGACTGCACTTGTCCCTCTTTGCCTCTGCAGCCCCACAGACTAAGGCACACAGTTCTGGGGGTGTGTGACAATTATGCCCAGTGCCAGCCCCGACCTGACCTCAGTGAGAACAGGTGCCTTGTCAGAGCCTCTCTGTAGTGGTGAAGAGCCAACCATTTCCCTGCATTCTTTTATTTGCTGAGACCCTTCCAACCCAAACCACTCTGTGATTCTATGAATATGTTCTTACACATTTCAAATGATTTTTGCATCCCATAAACAAAATGAACACCAGACCTCGCAGATTTACTTACATAAGCACTAACAAGAGAAACTGCTCAATTCATACAAATAATGCTCAATAAAAGCTCAGTGAAAAGCCATTTGCTGAAAGCTCTCTGGTGAAGTTGCCGTGGTGTTGCTGTCACCACTAGAGGGGACTCACAGCAATAACATGTGGTGATTTCCTGATTATTTCCTCTGGAGGCAGTCGGGATAAAGACTGGATCCATTGCAGAGCTAAGCAGCTTACCTCTGCTCAGGTAACTACGTCTGCACACACCAAGAACAAGAGCTTATGTGCTTCCCTTCTCTGAGCTACAGTAAGTCTGTTGGCACAATAAGGACATGTTCCATTTTCAGCAAAAAAAATCTGTAAAAATAGTCTCCTTACTCTGATAGTTTCTTCCCCAAAACAGAAAAAAAGTGTAGAAAAGCACCTTGAAAATATTCATTCTGTCAAAAAACATGTTTTAAATCAAAATTATCAAAGCGCAGCCACTTGTAGGGCACAGTTAGTAATTTTACCTGGCAACATCATCCTCAACAGAATTTTACAAACCCAAACCTCTTCTAACACTACTGAAAACTACATTTTTCTTCTTTCCTCCCACTACCCCTCCAAGAAATAAAATAAAATTGCACCTCCATTAGCAAACCATAGGCTATTTAACTGAAGGCTGCCACTGTTCAGTGTATAATTAATAATTATACAGACATGCATCCATGCACGTGCACCTCAGATCCAGCTAGATATCCTACATGCATCTGCCATCAGTGTGGAATTACAGGTGGAAATGCCTGACCAGCTGTTTTGCTGCCTGGCAAACTGTCTGCTCACTTTCCTCATCAGGAATATGTCTGGCAAGTGTAAATAGTGAAAATGAAACCCCTTGCAAATGAGCAACCACATTTCTCTGTGGACAGCTCCACAGTCGCCTTTTCAGGTGAGAGACTAAAATGTTGTGGATGTTGCAGCATCTGAGAGCAGAACTGAACAAGTGCCCTCCCCATGCACATTAAGGCTGCATTCTGCTTCCCTTTGGATCACATTTCTTCCTCAAAACTGTTGCTGCTGCACCTCAACACACTGGATAATTACTGTGATTCCCTACACAGATTTTCATCACTGGAGGCTCTGCCAAGACACACCTGCTTCCATTAGATGGACAGTGTATAGAGCCAGTGCCATTCACCTGCAAGACACAGACTCAAGGCCAGAGGGGAAAGGAGAATGGTTTTTTAAAGTTAAAAACAAAAAGCCTATCATCAACCTCATCACCAGAATACAGCAATGTTTTCCACAGTGTGGGTGAAGCCCCCAGAGAAGCAGAAGTAAACTGTCCAAAGAACTGTGGAAAGAACAACCAGGTCATGTCTCAGGTCCAAACATAAAAGGGAAAAGAAGAAATTCAACAGGATTGGTAGTTTTTATGATCACAAGGAAGCCTTTGAAGCAGACGGCAGCAAGGAGAAAGCAAGAACGAGAAGGGGTGGGTGTGCATGCAAATGTGTACATGTTGCATGGGGTTAGGTGTTAGCAGCTACTCTTTCAGGCAAAAGAACAGTGAGGAATGTGAGCAATGTCCCACCTCATTCATAGGATGCCTGAATTTCAGCACTACTTGGTTTTTAATCTGCAGATCAAACCATGTGAGTGAGGGAGAGAAACTGGCATGTAAAGGAGCTTTACACTCTTTACTACAAGGAACCACTGAAGCTGAAGGACAAGGAAAAGTGGGCTACAGGAAAGGAAATTACCCTCTAAAATCTGAATACACTTCAATGTGCCAAAGTATGCATCTTAGGGCTCACCTCCATCAGTATATGCTCACCTTACACACATATCTGCTTCATATTTCTTTCCATAAAGAATTCCTAACAAAGAGGGGTTCTTGTTTCCTCTGAAATTTAGTGTTACATCATACACTGCTGAAACTGTTGCAAAAAAAAAAAAAAAAAAAAAAAAAAAAAAAAAAAAAAAAAAAAAAAAAAAAAAAAAAAAAAAAGAAAACAGGGCTGTTACAGCAGCATTTCTAGCAAGCACCTTCTGGCATCCTTGCCTGAGACAGTAACAGAGCCTTGTGCAAGCCTTGCATTAATGATGTCACAGAGACCTTCACTATTTTGTGTTTACACATCACATTTATCTGCACCAGCCCCCTGACATTCCCAGCTCTGTAAAACATCAGATGACTTGATGAACTAAGCAACATAAAAAGCTTTTTAGTATTTTTTAAGACTGGTATCTGACAGCTCTGTGGCAATTTACAAATTACCAGCTGATACGCTGGATCCTCATTACTGCCAGCTCACTAATTGTAATGAACAACAGAGTAGACTACACTGGGCTACACAGAGTGTGCTATTAAATAACACATTACAAGTGCTGCAAAGCTTGGCAGTACCTGTTCCCCTGAGACACTGGACAGCAGTGGTGAAACCTTTGGTTCTGGGCAACAGGTGGTATTTCAGTTTAGGCAACCCCTTGGATTCAGCTACTTCCATACTGATGCGGTGCTTGGTCTCTGTGAAACGAGTTCCTTCACAGTACAGGAGAAACTGTGCAAGACAAAAGCAAAAAAACCCAAGGATATCTTAAAATGTCAAAAGAAATCCAGCAGATTACTGAAAGTTTGTCCAAGATAAACATACATGTGCACACTTCAACTGTCTCATCTTTTCACCAAGTGTCAGGCATAAGCACCAACCCCCAACTCATTTACCATTACTTTTACATTTAACAACACTCATACCAAATTTAAGTTGACAAAAAGACAGCCCTAACTGTGGCATTTAGAATGCACAGAAATTAGGAAATTGATTCGCTCAAGTCAATTTTAATCATGATTTCAATTACCAAGCAGGAAATCTTGATTTAAATAATCAATGCTAACTACATTTTGCACTTATATTTTCTAGTTGTTTTCTCTAGAGACTAGTCCTTGGTTCTCAGCTGTAGAATCATTAAAGTGTATAGATTTGAAGCTCAAGTTCAGTCTTGAGATTTTCTAATTGGTAGGGGTTTTTTCTGTTTTTCTTTTTTTCCTCCACACTAATCAGGAAGATACATTCAATATAATTCATATCCATATAGTCAAGCAATTAAGTAGCTTAAAATACATTCTCCAGATTCTTAACTTTTTCTGTCTTTGTAATGGTAGAAAATTATAATGCATTCACGATGTTCTAGTTAAGCCTTAATGTTTTACTGTTCATTTTAACAAGCTGTGCTGGATATACTGAAAACTCACTTAAAATGCATAAAAAGCCTCTTAATGTTTTATAACCCAAATAATTGTACATTACATGTGCTGCTATAAAAGCAAAACCGAGAATTTATCAAAACCTTTGCATTCAAAGCTCTAGGAAGGTTAATGGGTTGATTACACCACTGTGCTGCTGCAGTGAAGTCTAACAGCATCGCACACAATGAAACAGAGATGTTTTACCCTTGATTTTAAATAATGTCAAAATAAAAAGGAAAAGTGTAACTGCAGAAGCAGATATAAGCTTGCCAGATGTTCTCACAGAGACTTTCTGGGAAACCTGTAATTTCATGGATCAACGAACCCACTAACAGGAACTTTCTATCAAAATCCATCGACTGTGCAGTCAAATTCACTCACTTCTCCAAAGAAGCTTTTTGTTTATGCGTCTTTTCAGCCTACCTCAGAAGATGTAATACAGATGTAGTAATCAAAAGTAGGCTCTTTTTTAATAGGTAAAAATAAGTTTGGATAAAATCGTTAAGTATCACACAAGCCTGATTTATAAATTATTCTCAAGCTTCTGAACTGTTTCCCAAATGACTTCCCTTACCAACAAACAGCAATTTTTTACCAGGATATCCCAAAAGACCCCCTGAAACAGAGCATGGCTCTTCCCTAACAACACTTGGAAGCGAGCACACCCTCTCCTGACACGTAAGGCCACAGTCACCAGTCTGTCACCGTTTCACTTCTAGCAGCCACCACCAGAGGAGGGACTCAACACTTACCCACATATATTCAGGATAATCAGACAAACGTTTCAATCCCTCAATAACTGTATCTCTGTCCTCTTCCCATTTCCTTTTGCAGAAAACGATCTCAAGGAAGTACCACGTCCAGCCGATTAGGGGCACATATAGCAGCTCTCTCTTAGCAAGAACTTTGGAACTCTTGGAGAAAAAAAAACCACAAAAGCTACAATCCAAAAATGTCATTTGCTGATGTGTGCAACGAGGTCAAACACACTACAGCTAAGACAATGGAGTCCCACCTAGAAACTTAAATGCAAGGAAACTGTTTATACATGGGTTTTAAACGAACTATCGCCTTGCAGAGGAAGGGAAAGCTCATGGCCCACGTACCCCCAGCACTCCAAAGCGCTCCGTCATCGTCCAGCCACACAGGAAGTCGATCTCAAAGTTGTGGTTCAGGATGATGATGACATGTTCCTTCCCAAAGGTTTTCACCGTGGCCTCGTCTGAGAACAGGGTGCACTCTGTGCCTGACCACCATTCCAGCAGCATTACCAACTCTAGCAAATGTGATGAAGGTGGAGAAAGAAGTTAGGGGTGCCCCTTACAGAAAGCATTTAGCGCTTCATCCTCAGCCCCATTCAGTGCCCAGTCTCTCTCAACTCCCAACACTGTCACTTTCTCAAACCTACCCAGCAGAGATGAAACAAAAGCTTGGAAAGGAACAGACCAAACCACATAACCATCCCTAAGCAGTATTTAAGGCACCAGACATATGCATTATGGATATTTATCAAGTTTTTAACAGCGACAAGTTTGGGCATTACATTACAAATGCAAAATTTCATGATCACTGGAACAAAAGCCCGAAGACTTTTGTGCCTGAAAACAGACAGAGGAGCCATTGATTGCTCCACTAAATGAGTACAGTTCCTCCCAGGTGGAATACAGATTATGCATAGATGCAGCCTAATGTTTTTACTCCACATGAAACAAGCCTTATGGAGGTAAACAGACCAATAAAGGTCTCTTAAAGGGATGCAGTGACATAGATCTTCTGTGATAGATTTTAATATTACAACACAGGGCTCTAATTGTTCTGCATTATGATCATCAACACAGAGCTAAAAACAGCAGAGAATTGAGCTAATTTATCACAATACCTGGGCAAAGACAGGAATGGTAAATTGTGTCTTACTGCAAAAGAATGAGCCCTTTTCCGTCCATTTACTCCAACTTTAAAATATCACAGCAACTCGTATTCCACCCTGAACATTTGTTACCCATTCTTATTTTCCACCACCCCTTTTTTTATCATAAAAACCCCTTCCACTTAAATTCAGCACACACTGACTGTAGTTGCTATGGTTAGCTTATTTCCCTCATTTCAGTACATCGAGGCAGATGGAAGGCATTGCTTGCATCATGGGACAACTATAAAAAGTATGAGAATAGTTCATCCTCCCAGTAGGAAGATTTGCTTCCCTGCAAACTGTAGTCGTTGGTATTTTCTCATTTCAATGAGACATGGATGAAATAAAAATCTGGTTGCACAAATACGGCAGTTAAAAAGAGTCCAACCCTTCCCAAATTACTACACCTGCAGGGTTGCCCCTCTGTTCCCTCTATCAGGCTCTGCCAAGAGGTTTTTCAGCCTCCCAATGGAAGATCCTGGTTTTGCCAAACAGGGCAGCACCTTCCTGCACAAGGGCTTCTGAGCAGTGGGATCAGACAAGGTCACCTATCCATACTGCTAAACAAGAGTTTAGGATCCAGTCTTGCACCACACCAGAGAGAAGGCAAACACAGTATCCAGGTGAATAATGCGGAAAACCAGTCCTGGTCTGCTGAAGATACACAGCTTACCTAGCACTGTTTTTTTCACTCATGACCACTTGCTCACCCACCAGGTTATTCCCCTGTATCACTTTCTGCACTTGCTCATTTGGAGGCACGACAAAGTTATGCACCTTGCTGACCAAGAGAGCTTAATCCCAGTCAACTTGGAAATATGGCAGAGGAAGGACAGAATTGTCTTGTTCCTTTACACCAAGTACAGTTTTCTATCATTGCTTCCCAGCTTTGCATGCCTTGTGATCACTTACCTTCCTTTTTCTGGTCATCCTGGCTCAGTAAAAGGAGAAAGAGGACAGCAAGAATGTCCTCAGAGCACCTTCCAAGCAGGTGGCCAGGAGAATGGAGCAGTGGTACCAAACACAGCGTGGTACTCTGAGCAATTTTCCCTTTCCATTGCTGACTATGTACCAAGGAGGAACATCTCCAGTACCTGCTACAGCTGCTGCATTTTCTTATAAAAATTATAATCAACTAGGTGTGTTTCTTCTTCAAAATAAAAAAAATAAAAACCTGCAGAGGCCAGTGTGCATGACTTTCTACAGAACATTTCTTTCACCTTTCTCCCTAAAACAGTGCAGGATTTGCCAGAGGTCATACTGAGAGAGGAGGGCTGACGAGCCAAAGGATTAACACGAGGAAACAGATTGTCCTCTACAAGTGTGCTGACAAATGATGTAATTATAACCAGGAGTGGGCTCATTTCCTTTTTTCGGTGTGTGGGTTACAGCTCCTTTGCGTGGCACTGATCCTGCCAATGCTACAGCAAGAACATTCTTCTGAATGAAGGAATGGGAACACTTGCACTGCCCAGGATATTTCCTGTGGGGAATAAGCAACACCTGGCTTCAACCACCCCTGTGGCTGGGGGTCCCACACACCAAAGCAGGTGCATTTAGAGCCTCACATGCCCCCCAGAAACAAAGCAAACAAGAGGCACAGCACATCCCTCAGCTGAAAGTACCAACATTTGAGAGGTTTATTTTGCAACCAGACTAACCCAAACACGCTGCACTCTCCAGGGGTGTGATTCATCTGAAAGGAGCTGACGTGGGAGAGCTGCAAGTACAGACTACCTGTCACGAATTTATGGGTTTATGTTGGGGCCAGAGCCCAACACAATTTCTTCCCCAAATGTCTGTCAGGAACACTGGGTAGAGTCTCTCTCCCTCCCCTTTGGAAGCTGGGCTTTTGCATTTGAGAGGAGATACAGTAAGAATAGAGCCTGGTTTTCAGTACAGAGCCAGGTACACGATTACCTGTGTATCCATCCCTGCACACTGATCCTCTGCCAGCTGGGCAGAGCAGCTTCTCTTACAGACCCTCAGCCTAAAACCACAAACAGCTTGGAGTAATCGAGCAAAACCCTGCATCCAGAGCAGAACACCAACCTACAGGTTCCTTGCCAAAAGGCTTCTCCATACTGAAATATATTTCATTATGAGTGGCAACACTGGGGCTGCTGTATTTACACAGCTTACTCTAAATTGCTATAAATAAATCACAACTGAAGTGCATATTCTGTCAGCTCTTCCATTACAGGGCATCAGCTCTCTGCAATCCCATGTAACATTTACATTGATTTTCATAGTTTAATTTCCCAGTGTGTTAATTTATAACATGCTATACACTAGGGGTTATCCTAGGTACAACCCAACTATCTACTCAGCTTCTCCAAACCTCTTTGAACAATGGTGTGGGTTACTTCCAGTGTTTAGAACACAGCAGCGTTTAAAATGTGATTTTTTTCATGCATAATGCTAACTATGAGCCTAAAGCCTTACAGGAGCAATCAGTTCATATCCTCAGAAAAGTCACACTATTAATGCAACAATAGTTTTCAGCATGAGATCAGATTCTAGATTATTAAATGCACAAAGTAATTCTTACAAACAAATTAAAAATAAAAACTCTTATATATCCCCACTCTCATCCAACCAAACTCATTTTGGAATTTCCACTAAGTTCCTTTATTACAATACCTTTTTTTCTGACAATTTGCCTGCTACTCTATTTAATTTCCTTTCTCCTGTGCTTCTCAGTAGGCAGGACAAAAAGCACAGTAAAGGCAGGGACAACAAGCTTAAGAAGAGACCGAACCAGACAACTCAGAGTTTTTGTTGGTGGTACTTCACATCGATGATTTACAAAATGTGGGTGCCTGTCAGTGGACTGCTGAACTGTAATTTCAGTGTTCATTTTGGTGACTCATTTACCCGAAGTGGGAGTTGGATGCTGAGCTGAGCACTAAGGTAAGTGGCCGTGCATACTGGGAGGGGATGGAGAATGGAAACCGATTAGATGATTCACTGCTGAAACAGGAGGTGACATTTGAGCTAAGGAGCCTTCTAAACACTCTAAACATTTTCAGAAATCCAGTCCCCTGTTAAGCTCTGTGAGGAGAAAAAGAAGGCATCCACAGGGAGGAAGTTTTGCAAAGGTCTGAAAGAGGAGAACAAAGAAGCTGCACCCAGTGCAGAGCTGGCCCACGGGCAGAAGAAGGAAACATTGACAAATTGCTCACAAGAGGAGACCCTGGCCTCAGAGGCGGGCACTGCAGGGTGTAAGGGGACTCTGAAGTTTGTCACACAGTTCAACTGCAGAGACATCTACGTAAGATACTTTCAGACCGACCTCTCCCTCTGCAGCCCACACAATCAGCTTGGGCTCCTACATGGTGAATATTGCTCATATGCTCAGTAGCTGAGCCAGTCTCAGAGTTGTCCCTTCGCACAGGTGCTGATACTGGATGAAGGTGGCATTTAGACAGAATTAACAACTCCCATCAGTCCAGATAAGGCTGGAGGTGCAGATGAGCTTTACTCCCCACTTTTTTGAATGCCAGAGTGACAACATACATCAGACCCTTGACTGCTGTATGATTTCCCAGTATTCCAAAAAAAAAAAAAGAGGCTATTTTGACCTCCTCTGAAAGAATCTACATCCAATTTACCATTTCACTCATCTCTGTGTGCAAACAGATACACGTGCATACCTTTT
>VZTE01004508.1:101413-170017 GCA_013397775.1 Eulacestoma nigropectus
TTTTTTTTAGTTAGCAAAAGCAAACACAAGAAAAACCCCTCCCCAGCCCCATCCCTCCCGCCCCGTCCTGGCATACTCACGGCTCCAAAGGGAATAGGCAAGGCGACAGTTTACTCGGCGATAAAGCTGCTTGTTGATGGGCCAGAGGACCAGCGTGCATAGTTGAATGAAGTTAATGATCAGTCCACTCACAACGAAGACGAACCCAATGAGGAGGTGAACTATGAACTGGGTCTTCAGGAAGGCAATGAAGCCCATGATAACCACTCAGAAGCGTGTGCAAGGGCCGTCACTCAGAATAACTGTCCTGAAAGAGGACAAGAAACAACAAAGAAAAGAGTCAAATGGAGAGTGGATTTACAAGCTCTGAGGAAGGACACAGCAAAAGCCCTGAAACAGTCCAGGCTCATTCATCAAGAGAAACTCAACTCAATAAACACTCTGCTCTTCAAGCCTGCCTCATGCAGGTCTTCACACAATAAACTGGTGATGGTGCAAATCCCTGCCCAAAATAGGAAGGAATCATTATTTATAATTTACAGCCCACCAGGAAGATGATTGTTTGTTGAAGAGACTAATCTCACACCTCTCTTCAAACAAACACCACATAATTGGGAGTTAGTGCTGGGAGGAACACAGAGCCCTGCACTCACAGTGAGCAGTGGAGCCCTGATGGGCAAACAGGGGCTGTACTTTCAGCAGTGCTGTCCTGAACTGCAAAAGGAGCCGCACCCTGGAAAGAGCAGGGCTGGTCATACACAGCATCAGTCTGCAAACACTGAGGTGTGGAAATGGAAATCAGGCATTCCCACATTCAAAACCCATGCTGGAGCAGGTTTAATAACTTCTCACTTCGTCAAGCCACAGTTCCATGATCAAATATACCAGTTAGCATGGGGAAAAATGTAAAGTAAAAAAAAAGCCTTAGGCTGTGTAGCAGTACAAACTTGATCTGCAAAGGGCATTGGTGTAGAATCTTGATTCCACCAAGTTAGCCAGAGCACTTAACTCTGAGCACGTGCCATATTTATACCAGGTGAAGAAAGACTGGCAATGTCTGAACCAGCAGAATGCCACAGGAGACAAGCCCGATCCACTGCAAATCCTGTCAGCACAAAGTTAACCCGGCAAACGGTATTTACCCAGCCACCAAACTGAGTTCACTGCAAACCCCACATCATCCAGCACTGGCCTGTTTGACCTGTTGGGTGCAAAGCCCTGCAAGGCCAGCCAGGCTGTCAAACCACAGCCTCGAGGTCGCACCCAAAAAAATAAAAGCTTGACCCTGATTTTCTGCCACAGCCACAGCTTGCTGATGGTTTTTATGCTCAGCTTTTACAAGTGTGGCAAATGACCAGATCGAGCAGCAAATGGTAACAAACACTTTTGACAAGTCAGGCATCCCAAAGTGATGTGGACCCCCTGTCCGAAAATCAAGTCTCTGCCAGCTGTGAGGAATCAAACCATTTTCACTCACCACCTGCTTACAGTGTGCTGCTATTTATAAAACTCTACAGCAATTTTACTGTGAAAGCTTTTCTATCCTCTCTTCCACCAATCAGGTACTGCTTTTCAAGGCACAGAGTGTCTAGTTTTTGCACAATTAACATCCATTTGCATCATTAGTAACCTACCCGCTCCAGAAGCACATTAGAGAGGCAAAAAAAAAGCCTGGTTGAACACAGCCAGTATTGTGCCTACCACAGAAAGCAAAGAAAAGCAAGATGAATAGTGTTGGAGCTTATGATAAATAATCTAAATTCTCCCAGTGTTTTCCTGAAAGGATGAAAGAAACATTTCTTCCACTAATAAATTACTTTAAGAACAGCTGTTGGGAAGCAGACTTCTGTTTGAAAAGGAACAAATGGAGCCCTCCTTCCTCTTCCCTCCTCAAAGGGCTCCAGTTGTCTCACACAGCCAAAACACTGCACCAGCGTTCACACATTGCCATGTGGGAGGCAGCTGTGGCATCCAGTGACTCCCTAGCACTGGGCTTGTTTGTCTTTTCCACTGGCACTCTCTAATAAACACTGCCAAGCATTAAACACCAAGTTCTTCACTTCCAAGACCAGAGTCATTCCCTTCATCTGGTGTATCTCAAAAGCCAGTTCAAACAAACAAGGAAAGAACAATTCCCTCCACCCCCACAAGCTATTTCTTGAGTTCTTGCTTGCCCTCTGCACAGCCATGTGCAAGCAGCTTTGTTGATGACTGTGTCTAGTGTCAAACCATTCAAAGGCTGGACTTGAGGATCTTGGAAGCTTTTCCATCATGATCCTATCTATCGCAGTCATCAGACCAGCACTTACAGCCTTTCGATGCACAGCTTGGCCCCTCTCAGACAGGGGCACAAAGGACACACAAGTAGCACTAGGAGAAACAGGAATGTCAGGTATTATCTATCCTCAAATAGAATGGTTTGGCAGCACTTCCACAGCCTCTTGGCTTTGAGCAGAGTCTGTGGCACTCTGGTATTTCTCCCTTACATTAAGGACATTGCTGTTTTACAGACCCCAAAGGACACATCCCTCCTCACACTGCAGCATGATGCTTTCTCCAGCTTTGTTACACATGGAAAACAGGATTTATCACTCTTGCACCGGCATCCTGCCCCACATGCCGGGCACCATAGAATCATTATGGTTGGAAGAGCCCTCCAAGGTCGAGACCAACCTTTGACCAACCACCACCTTGTCAACTAAACCACAGCAATGAGTCTCAGTGTCCAGTCACTTCTTGAACACCTCCAGGAATGGTAATTCCGCCATTTCCCCAGGCAGTTTCCATGCTTAACAACACCTTCCTGAAGAAATTCCTCCTGATGTCCAATCTGAGCCTTCCTGGCACAGCTTGAGACCACTTCCTCTCATCCTGTTGCTGTTGTCTGATCCTTCCAGTTTCACTGCTGGATAAAGAACCTGCTAGTCTCTGTTTTGACAATTCCTCACTTAACTGTATCTGACTTTTAAGATAATTATAAGTTAACCTTAATCCAGGAATTTTCATTTTCTGCATTCCTGCCCATGTAGGACTGCCAGGCAATTCAGGGACAGGGCAACAGGCAAAAGGTGGTCACATGTTGTATCCCATGGTCAGGGTGGGGGGAGGATAGGGAAATCAGTATTTGCTGAAACAAGGAAAAGCGCCACTTCTGCATTTGACATATGCATTAAGATCAGCTTAGTGAAGTATCTAGGAAGTAAACATCTGCCCTAGTCTACGACAGCAAGTCCCAGCACTATTAATTTTTTCTTTTTTTTTTTAAAGTCTACCCATATCATCTGCATTTTTAAAGACCTGCTGGTAAACTCGTATTTTTCGCCCTTGTTTTTCTAAAACACTTTGTAACTTCACAGCATTGACCTTTCACCACAAAACCTTCATTTCCTCCTGTACAGCCACACTGAGAACTGTGGGGAATTTAGTACTCTCCCCACTTTCACATCCTTGCCAAGGGCCTGCTTTTCACAGCCACGCTGCCAGACAGCACCAGGGTAAAACCCAGCTCAAACCAAAGAGGACTTTCATTTTAGGCCTTTTAGAGCCTCAACTCGCAGGGCTGTTGGACTTCTGTAGTCAGAGACCCCTGCCCATAGTGTTGATCAAAGGATCACAGAGTGCTCTGAGCTGGAAGAAACCTTAAGTATCACCTACTTCCAACCCCCACACCATGGCCAGGGACACCTTGCCCTAGACTAGGCTGCTCAGAACTCCATCCAGCCTGGTCTTCATCTTCTATCTGCTCTGATGAAAAAGTTCTTGTATGCTTTGCATCCTTCAGGGCTCCCTCCCTCATTTCTATGCCTCTCAAGAAAAGGGCAAGGATAAAAATGTCTTGGTGTGGGTGGCCTACCCTGGCTGGAGAACTGGTGCCCACCAAGGCTGCTCTATCACTCCCCTCTTCACCTGGACAGGGAAGAGAAAACATAACAAAAGGCTTGTGGGTGAGGGTAAGGACAGAGAGAGACCACTCACCAATTACCACCATGGGCAGAACAGACTCAGTGTGGGGAAATCAGCTCAGTTTATTACCAATCAAAGCAAAGTAGGATAATGAGAAATAAAACCAGATCTTAAAACACTTTCCCCCAACCCCTCCCTTTTTTCTTGGGCTCAACATCCTGATTTTCGGTATTTCCTCCTGCCCAGCAGAGCAGAGGGACAGGGAACAGGCCTGCGGTCAGTCCATTACTCGTCTCTGCTCCTTCTTCCTCAGAGAGAGAACTGCTCACACCCTTCCCCTGTTCCACAAGGAGCCCCTCCCACAGGAGACAGTCCTCCATGAACTTCTCCAATGTGAGCTCTTCACCAGATACTCCAGCCNACCAGATCTTAAAACACTTTCCCCCAACCCCTCCCTTTTTTCTTGGGCTCAACATCCTGATTTTCGGTATTTCCTCCTGCCCAGCAGAGCAGAGGGACAGGGAACAGGCCTGCGGTCAGTCCATTACTCGTCTCTGCTCCTTCTTCCTCAGAGAGAGAACTGCTCACACCCTTCCCCTGTTCCACAAGGAGCCCCTCCCACAGGAGACAGTCCTCCATGAACTTCTCCAATGTGAGTTCTTCACCAGCTGCTCCAGCCTGGTTCCCTTCCATGGGGTGAAATCCTTCAGGAACAGGCTGCTCCAGAGTGGGTCCCTCGCAGGGTCACAAGCCCTGCCAGCAAACCTGCTCCAGCCTGGGCTTCCCAGGGGGTCACAGCCTTCTCCAGGCTCCTCCAGGGGCTGCAGATGGATCTGTGCATCCCCACGGACCTCCATGGGCTGCAGGGGCATAGCTGCCTCACACCAGGGTCTGTAGGGGAATCTCTGCTCCAGTGCCAGGAGCACCTCCTTCTGCACTGACCTTGGAGTCTCCAGGGCTTCTCCCACATATTCTCACTCCTCTCTCTGGCTACAGTTGCTGCTGTGGAGCTCTTCCCCACCTTCCTTCTTCAGTACATTATCCCAGATGTGGTACCACCATCTCTGATGGGCCCAGCCTTGGCCAGTGGCTCTGGCCTGGACTTGGGGACGGAGCTGTGTCTTGAGGCCCCACATTCACGTGGATTCTCTGGTTTCCAAAAGATACTATGTGCCTCTCAGGAGAAGTCAGAATACAACACCTCTCCTTTACCCAGCTTTCTACATTCATGGAAGTCCTCATGATTAAACTCCCTCAAGACTTCTACCTCTGCCAAATGTCACTGGAATGTGCCACCATGTTCAAAGGCCATTAGAAGGGAGAATGACAGAAGTGTGATTTCATCAGCCCCATTCCATTAAGAAATCAGGCTTAAAAAACCCCCAAATGCACAAGCACATTACAGCATTTCATGAAATGTAGCTATTTGTGAACTCAAAATTAAAAATTAGGCCATTAATCATTCTATAAGACAGTATATTCACTCTGAACTCCAGATTTTAATTAATTTATTGCTGTCATGTGCAATCCCTCTGAAGTTCATGATATTTGCATGAATATGAGCATGAAGTTAGAAACTGGTCCATTGATTCTAATATTCCAACCCAGTGAGAATTATTGTGCTTGACAACAACAAAAGCTGTGGCAAGCAGTACTTACATCTCTAGACCTTTGCCTTCAGTTTTTCAGAACATGTTTTTGCTGTCTCTACTGTGCCATATTTACCTCCACCTATAAAACTAATTACAGACATCTTTTGCCCTAAACATCCTGCCCCCACCCTGAAATCTGGTATTTTACCTACCTCCTAACACTTTTGCAAGTTGAACAATGAGAGAAGCTCTTAAGACACTGAATTCTACCTTTCACCATCATGTTTTAAAATACTGTGTTTTTCAGATGCAGCTTTCTAAGCCTCCTTGGTGTCTATATAAACTTGGCAAACCCTGTCTGTGAAGAAGGGTTAATGATGTTGCAAGTCAGAAGCAGTACATAAAAGGCATTTTGTTGCCCATCAACAGTTTCCTGACGATTTTTCAGAATCTTACAAACTCTGCTCATCAAAAATACACAAGGAAAATAAAACCTGTTTTTTATTCCAAGTGAGATCGACCTGTTCCATGAGCTGCTTCGTAAGCATGGGGACAGAAAAAAGCAGCAGAAACCAAGAGCTGAAGAAAACGGCTTCTCAGTATACTTTCTACCCTCCAAACCACTCTGATGACCCAACTCAGGCTACTTCTCTTTCAAAAGCATGAAAATCACCAGCCTAAGTGTCTGTTCCCTCACCTCTCCTTCTGAGATCAGAAACCCCAAGAATACTAAGTAGCTACCCAAGAGTCGGGGCAAAGATATGAACTAAAGCTTCCAATGGCTCTGCCTGTACTTCTTTGGCAGATAAATAAAAGTACAGATCCCAATCTGGTTATTTTAGCATCCTTCAGAAATACCACATTGCCACGGGGGTAGCAGGTTATTTTCCTGGACATTTCTGGGGCATACCACACAAAAACACGTTGATCATCTTATCTTATGATCAATGCTTAGAAGTAATCATTTACCGCTAAGAAATAATTTTTCCTTGCAGAATGCACAATAGTCTTCTAGCTGAAAGACAAAACTGCAGTGGCTACCCAGCTTTTAAAATCAAAATGATATATTCATAGCAAACAACCCTGGTAACAGGAAAATGTTCAGGAAGACAGCAGGTTGTTGATGGACTCCCACTTCCTGCACTGTGCCACATCTCTCTCTGGGATGAGGAATTTGGGAGCCTGTGCCCCATCACACAGAAGCCACACAAAACCAATGGAGAGAGGATTTACCCAGGGCTTCGCTCCAGACTTTAAAAAAGCATCCCAAGACTCCTGCCCACTCTGTCATGGCACCACTAAAAGCAATCTCCACTCAGGCCTCATTTATTTTACAGCCACCATTGGCAACCACAGGTGTGTAAGTAGGCTGGAAAACAGAGCTTAGATCAACAGCAGTGAGTCAGTAGAGAGAATAAGCAAATAAGCAAATAAGATATACCAACAGTTTTGGTATCCATTTGAACAGTCTGTACCAGGGATTCTCCAGATAAGCTGTAAAAATAGACAGCTACTCAATTGCATCCCACACAGCATTACAAACTGTCTACTACAGACCCAGCCTTTTAAACCTAAGCATGACAGAAAGATTATCTTAGTTTCTCACACAATATAGGTCTAATTTCCCTGAGCATGCCTCAGTGACATGCAAGGCTGATTCAGAGTTCATTAAAAATCCTTCTTGTCATGAATCTTTAAATTGAAGGGTATGGAAAAGAACCTTAAGCTAAACTGAGGTCACAGAGATGTTAATTTGTTTCTGAGTTGTCAGAACCAGGAATAAGATCTCAAAAAGAAAAAAATGTTACTGAGTAACCATCATGAAATCAGATGAAAACTCATTCCTTGAAATTTTGTCGATCTTGGCCTTGAAACAACACCACAGCCAGTTTCCAGAAAAGGTCAAGAGTGAAAGATTATCACCACTATCTGTCTGAAATATATGCCTTACTTTGGGCTTGATCAAACCACAAAAATTTCCACTTGTGTCAATAGGTTTGGCTCGGTATCTGTAGAGATTTTTGATAAGACTATTTCCACCAAATAAAAAGCCTTTGATTTGACTCATCATCCTAATGAGATGCCAATACTTTGAGGTTAAAAAAGAAAAAGGAGAAAAAAAGCTGTGCACGTGGCTCTGACATTCACGATCATTTCACAGGCATACAGAATGAGAGGTACTGAGAAGTTTTTACATTTTCATCTTATCTTCAAGATCCAAGTTGCTCTAAGAAAAAAATACCAAGATAACCAGTTGTTTAGCTTGTATTTTGTAGAGAGAAGATCACCGAATATAATAACAAAGCAAAGCATTCAAACAACTCAGTGCAACCAGAAGGGAAAAAAACCAGCCCTCAACACTACACATCACTGCACCTGAAGGGGAGTTTTCCCTCTTCCCTGCCCTAAATACAATGTTACTGACATGACTGAGCCTCCTCAACAGCTGCAGAGTGCTTATGCCACCACTAGGGATGAAATTATATTTTCTCTAACTTGTTGGTACAATATTACAGCTGAAAACACCAGCAACATTAAAATGGCTGTTTTCCAAATTTCATTTCAACCATTTCCTTGTATCGCACTTGGCACAAAAAAAAGAGAGAGCAAGTGTCCACAAATTCAATTTCTCCTCAGCATTCACCCTCAGTTAACATTGCCTCTATTTGAACAAATGGATTGGATAACCACAGTGAACCTGACTTGCTCAGAAATCTGCTGGCTGCAAGACAACCCCCACAAGGAAGCAGAACTTGCAGAATTTCTCTCACAGTGAGCACCTCTTTATTGACAAAGAAAATAATGGTATTTTCGTAAGGATTTTCTGTTCACAACAGGGAAATGAGAGAGATTCTGTCACGAGTTCCCTGGGTAAAACCAGCCCAGACAACTTTGAAGTCATGGCTGCGTCTCACCAAACCAGGCTGACATCAAAACAGCCTCCCATACTTGCAAGACATCACAGAGTTCTGCATTGAGCTTTCCAGGGAAGGCACCCCACAACTTCACTTGGTTGTGCACCCAACTTTTTATTATTTCAGGAAGACAATCACTGCCTTATGTTTTAATAAACTTACAATAGCTTCTATTAGAGTATGTCACTTACAACTGCTTGTAGGTGTTTGTGTGCTGCTTCTCCCCTGGATACACGCATTTGTCATCCCTCAGTCTGCAGTCTCACGCTTTTGTTTCAGTATGAGCAACACAAAATTGATTTTTCTTAGAACTATAATTACAAAACCTTAATTGCATATTAAATTTAGATTAGATAATAACTGTGAATTAGGCAAGTTTGCATCATTTCTCACAGGTTCTGATGGGTTTTGTGAGTATATGCATATTTACAGATACTCGTGAGAGCTCTTGTAGAACTCAGCCTTAACAAACCTTGTCCCAAACTTGAATATTACTGATCACCAAGGTTTAGCCAACTGCAAGCATTTGGGCTCAAGTTTTCTTTTACTTGCTTGCTATCAAGAGGAAAAATAAACACCTTGTAACTTACGTTGTTCTACAAAGCATAGAATCATATAAACAGCCTAATTTTGAAGGCCAAAATCAGGTAGACACCCATTACTTCTGGTTTCATCTTTGGTGGAAAGCACAGAGACATGAGCCATTGACCCAGGGCAAGGGGATCCATGCTCCCACCAGCAGAGCAAGACATAGCAGAATGGAGCAGCACAAGATAAGCAAGATTGCAATTTCAAAGAAAAAAGGATTAAAACCAGGGGAAAATGCCAGCCCACTGCAAGACATTTACACCGAAACGCACGAGCTAGAACACTGTCATATTCTGCATATTTTAAGAAATAAATAGGAACAATTATTCAGCTTTGCAAATTCTTCCTGGCTCCAGACAGACAGCTAAGCGTGACTCACTCAGAAATGGTTGTCAAACACCTTCTGCCAGTCTTGTTCCTTCTCCTGGGAACTTTTAAACTTCTCCCTGGCCTTTTTTGTTTGCTTGGTGGCAGCTATTCTCCCCACTTTGCCACTTTGGATAAAACTCCCTCCAGGGAGAAGCAGGATGCTAATCCTTGCTAGCTCCTCAGTTCCCTATTCCTTCCCTTATGTCATACTCTCTTCTTTCTTTTACACACACCAACAGCTTCCCAGGCCTGTGCAAGAGCCCTGCCTTGTGCCACAGTGGATTTAATGCCATTCCATCACTGTGCACAGCACTGGAGGCACTGCTGGCCCATCTGGCGTTCAGTGTGTGTGTCAACCCCAAGTTCTGAAAAACTGTCAAGTTTCCAGCTTGCTTTGAGAGCAAAAGCAGGCTGGGAGAAGCTCTTGGAGAACTCAGCACACTCCAGCAGGTCTAGCAGGTCCACTCCAGTTCTTTAAAGGACAGGCAAATATTTTCTGTCCTGCTAACTGCTCCCTGGAATCTCACTGCAGGGTGTCCTGCCTGAGCTCAAGTCAGGCAGATTATGGGCAGTACTGGGATGCAATATCTGCCAAGCAGCACTGGGATGCTCCTGCTGTTAAACACTCCCTTTCTTTTCCCAGACAGGTTTACTCACCAGTGATAAACAAGAAAGGACTTCACAGAATCACAGGATGGTTTGGCTTGGCAGGGACCTTGAAGCTCATCTCACTCCACCTCTTGCCATGGGCAGGGACACCTTCCACTAGACCAAGTTGCTCCAAGCCCCATCCAACCTGGCCTTGGACATTTCCTAGGATGAGGCAGCCACAGCTTCTCTGGGCAGCCTGTGCCAGGGACTCACCATCCTCAAAGGGAAGAATTTCTTCCTAACATCTAATCTAACCCTACCCTCTTCCAGTTTGAAGTCATTCCCGCATGTCCTGTCACTCCAGCTCCTGTGTGGCTTCCTTACAGGCCCCTTCAGATTCTGGAAGTTGCTCTGAAGTCTCCACACAACCTTCTCTTCTCCAGGCTGAACAGCCCCAACTCTCTCACCCTGTCTCCACAGGGGAGATGGTCCAGTCCTCTTGTCAACTTTGTGGCCTTTTCTAGACTCGCCCCAACAGCTCCATATCCTCCTCATGCCGGGGGCACAAGAACTGTACCCAGTGTTCCAGGTGAAAATCTTGGCTGGAGAAGCAAGCAGAGCACCTTTAGTAAGCACAGTGCACCCCTTTAACCCTGTACACAAAGGGAGGGATACCTGGGAGAGCCAGGAGCCAGCTGGAGCTCCCTGCACAGCCCAGCAGCAGCTCACACATCATTTAATGCTGCACTTGCAGTGAACAAAATCGCCACCAGCACAAGACATTCAAGCACTTTTGGATGCTCATAATGAAGAATAAGCCAACAAATCTCCAGTAACCACAGTGTTTTGCATGCTTCCTACTCCCAAAGTTATACCTAAGGCATGGGAAATCCTTTCCTTAATGACAACACACAGCTTTAGGAAGTTGCAGATGTAAAACACATCCCCAGAGGGACCTGTTGATTGTCCACTTGCTCCTGCTCTCTGCAGCAAAGCCATGACTGACCACTTTGTGTGCAGCACCACACTGATGAGGCTTTAAGGTTTATGGAGCTGTAGGTGAGGGAGCAGGAAGCAATGTTTCTCCCAGGAAGGAGCAGGATGGAGAGGATGACCAATTTAGCCAGGTTTAGTGCTCACAATGTGGGTACTCTGGAGGTCTTATAGATCCAGTAGGCAGCCCTGTACTGACACACCAAAGAATGACCCTCAGCCAAAGGCAGGTCTCACTATTAGGGCAGAATTCCCTGGATTTGAAGATTACTTTGCTTATATAGAAATATACACACAGATACAAAAACATGCAGAGGTCCAGCAATTTCCAGGATAGTAGTTGTAGGCCCGAAGGAACTTCATTTTAACCCAGCAGTTATGCTGGTATTTAGTAAGAGATGGTCTGTAGAAAACCAGCATTGTAATCAGATAAAGGGTGGGAAGTGGAAACCAGGAGAGCATGGATCTCGTGATTGAAGGGTAATGCCACGAGGCTGGGCTGGCTACAATCAATGCTCTTCTCAAATCAGCTCATCATTTATCCCATCCTGCTGCAGTCTGAATACCTGTGCAAGTGCTACACTGTAACAGCAACCCCCCCAAACCTGTGATAAAAGTTGCATTTGGACAGAAGCACTAATGTTTCTTTTTTACTGGCAATGTGGCAAGAGCATCAAAGTTCTTCTCTCCCCAGAAGAGTGATTGCTGCCTGTTGAATTTTTCCTGTTAAGTCAATGCATAGATTAATCAATACAGAGCAGTAAGAAAGTTAAGATGAACGTTTTATACATACTCTTTTCAAAAAGGACAGACAAAAGAAAATAATTCTTCCCAGTTCTTAACTAGCTTGGAACAGACTCCTGCCCTGAGCTTAACTTGTCAAATGCTAAAAATGTGACACACACTTGGTTTCTCCACTTTGGTTCCCTGTGCAGGTCACTGTTATTTCTGCACAAACACTTTGAATATTGTGAAACCCTGACCAGGCTGGGTGCTGACACAATTCCCAGGTCTGAGACAGGCCAGGGAGAGCTATAACCTCCCCCTCCACTTGACATGAAGGTGGGCAAAACCAACAGTGTAAGTTCATATTGTCAGTCAAAAAGTACAACCCAGGATTTTAGTTTGATTAAAAAACAAAACAACACAACACACCAGACATTAAAAAAGTGAAACAAACTCTAGCTGCTTAAAATGATGAAAGAGGACTGACACCAAAACTTACAAATATATTATTTCACAGAAATAGTTGGAACTGTAAATTACCTCTGCAAGTTCTTCTCATGTAGCTGAAAACCGGGCACTTTTATTATTTTGAAGAACTCAAGACTTTTGCACCACCTGACTGGAAATCATGTCAAAATTTAACCACCAGGAAATCACATTCTGCATCTAGCAGCTCTATTATTTTCAGCCTTTCCCATGGAGCAAATGCTGACACTGACTTTTTTCCCCTCAAATGTAAGCATTTTCCATTTCTCTTGCAAAGAAAGACTTTTTGCCTTAATTACTTCTGCTTTTGATAGAGCTAGCGGGTGCAGTGAGTATTTTCTTCATTTCAACTAGTTCATTCAAAGTTGAAACCCCAACTGGGAGTTGAAAAGGGAAAGAGCCTCTTGCAATCTCTGAATAAAAAGCAGGTGGGAGAAAATTAGGTCTCTGAATTTTAAAGGAGCCAGATTTTCCTTGGCACTTAGGTCTTGTTTTCTCCCTTACATTTTGGCTGTGGCTACTCTTTAGTGAGAAGAATACTATCCTGAGTGGATTTTCACAGTAATTCAGTATCTTTCCAAAGCCTTTCATTCTTTCTGAAGCTATTAAGACAGATAGTTTGACTGCATGGGTGAAAAGGCATTTTTATGAATACAAAAACCTGAAGCTACCACAATTACAACTGGCACCATAAAACAGGATTTAGTCATATTTATGTCTAGACTCTGATAGCGACACTTTTTAAGCATTAATTGAACACTGTGGGGAAAATACTAACAAATAATTCAAGAGTTACATGCTTAGATAGAACATCATCTCCTTGACTCCAAATTTCTAACTTGAGATTAACATCTGCTTTATATCTGGTAATTAAACCTCATTAGGTCCCAAATTCTGAAGTTTAATTAGGGGAAAAAAGTTTGCCATGTTAAAAAAACCCAAACAAACCAACCAACCCCTAACAGGTTAAAACATAACTATTTCAGGGAGAAACTTTAGCATTTCTAGCATTAGCATTTCTGTATTTCTATGCAGGGATTTACAGTTTGACAGTAGATTTCCTGAAGTACCCTTTCCTGAGTCATTTGGTCAGCTTTATACAACTCCCAAGCTGCAAAAAAATTTCAGATTTCCTCCACCCTCACTGAGGACAGAGTTTCACTGACAGCAAGTGGCCAGAGCAGAGCCATGGAGCAACCAGATGAACTGAAATATAATAAATTAATTAGACACAGTAAATGATACTGAGTTTTTTTTTCTAGATTGCCCCAATAAACTTTGTAACACCACAAAGCCATAATAACGCCTTTAAAAAAGTAAAAGTTAAATATTGTATAAAAAAGCATCTTTTAGAAAATGTCGCCTCTTTCCAGATGAATGTATGGCTTCCCCAAAGATCAGAGTGCACAGCTCCAGGTGTGCCCTGGAGTCACTCCCTCGGATGGAGGAACAATTTCCAAAGTGGGCCTCACAACTGCTGAACAGAAATCCTGACCCATGGGGCTGCCACTACCAACGTCAACAGTAAATTAAATCCAAGGAGCGCACAGGGAGAGCCAAAGCTCCTGCAAAACAGCAGCTTCCCCACATCCCTGTGGAGCAAGAGGCCCAAACCTGATTCACAGTTGCTCAGGTAGAGGAGAAAGAGGAAGATAAATGAAGATAGCTTAAGATAAATGAAGATAGCTTAAGAGCTGGGAAACTGAGGAGGAGTACAGACCATGCTCCCCCCCGAATCCACATCATGAACAAGTCTTCCATCCATCACTCTCCACCTCCATGCCGGAATATTCAGCATGTTATTTCCCTCCCCTCACTACACACAACTACAGGAGCTATTTATATGTCAGAAGAAACCCTCATCACTTTATTTTTTCCCCCCTACTTGCTGAATCCACCGAGTAAAGTGACAATCTGGTGTCCTGACATCAATCTGATGCTAGGTACTACCATGCCACAGACACATGGTATTACACTAATAACCATAACCACTGCAACACTTGGATTTAGTCAGGCAAAAGGAGATTACCCATTGCCAGAAAAAACCCTGTGAACTGGGCTATTTGTTTCCCACCTCATTGGGCACAGAAAGAAGCTGCATTCATCCACACACACATCACCCTGGTGCAGCTCTGCCCTGTTCATCAGCTTCCTTCCACCACACCTGCTCCCACTGGACGAGCAAAGCAATCACCAGCTAAGCCAAAACTTTCCCAGACGTATCAAGAGGGTAATAAACCTAAAATATCCTTGCTTCATCTCCTTCTCCACGTAAACATCTATTTTCAGAAGTGCAGCTTCTATCATTGATCTCTCGAGAACAAATGATTTGTTTTTAATTCTCCCCTCACCATGGCGATACGCACACCAAGTAGAAAGATGGTCTATTCACTAAAGTGCAGTTGATGCTATTTCTGAACTCAAGATCCAAAACAGTATCCTAATGGTTTGCAAGTTTTATTTTTACAGTAATTTCACAAGAACTCAAGTACCCATTAATTTTTCTGACATTACAAGCCACTGCCCCAGTTGTGTTTTCTGCTAAAGAAGTTTTGAACAAGGCCGTTATATTTTAAGAACAACATTTTTTTCCTGACATTTCATTTCATACCATCATTTCTAGTTCATTTTCTCTGCAAAGCTTCTACCTCTCCTCTGTGTTAATGCATTCTTGGTATCTGCACTCTGATGGCATTTTTGTCATCCTACCTGCTCCTATGTACACAGTTAGTCTCCTCAGTCCTTCCCTGGATGACAGTTCCTAAGAGCACTTTATGATCTTTGCTACACATCTCAAAAGTTTTGTTTTCTGTTTCTGGTTTTATAAATACATTGGACCGTGTGAAAGCAAACAGGATACATGTAGGACAGGGATGTGAGGGAAAGCATCTTCAAACAATTACAGATGAATATATATTTCAGACTATAGGACAAACAAGAGAAGGGAAGTGACTCCAGCTGCTGATAGCATCTGCTTCCCTGGCAGACTCCTACTGCAGGATGAGAAACCAGCACTTCACACAGACGAGGCCAAACCATGGACACCTGCATTAGTTTTCAGTCCCTCCTTTCCAGGCAAAAAAGGCCACCAAAAAAGAAAACCCACAGGCTTCTTCCAGGTTTACTTCAGTTTCAAAGTCTACCAAACTTCAGGTGTTTGCTTCACATTGTCAGCTGGCCTGTCCCAAGCAGCCACCTCTGGAAAAAGTGACCCACCGCTCACTTTTGGACACAGACTAGTAAGCATCTCATTAAAAGATGACACCAGTTTATATTACTGCCAGCTGTATTAACAACACAGGAACAGTGGCCCAGCACTGCAACAGGTTGAGTGCAGCAGCAAAGAGGCTGAGGAAATGCCATCCTTGGACGTTTTCAAAACCCAAATGGACAAAGCCCTGAGAAAACCAACCTATTTCCGAAATAAGCCTGGCTGAAAGCTGCCTCGTATTCAAATCACACCCACCCTACTATAGTCTCTGTTTTTTCTTTTAATGACAAGCCCACAGTGACAGTCTCCATAGAAAAAAAGATACTGAGATCTCTCATTTGACCATGTGAAGCCATTCTGAGACCTCTTTCCTCGAAATGTCATCAATGGGCTCTACAGGAAGGCAGGCACTGCACATGGAGCAATAATAATTAAGTCCAAACTGCCTGAGTTTTTATTCTACTTCCCAGGTATTTTTTGCAGCCTGCAGTGAGCTGTACATTGTCATGGCTACTCTTACAAGCATTTCACCCCTCCTTTAAAACTAATCACATCACAGCTGCAGTACAGACACACCCTACCAGGTAACTCAGCCACAGATTCATTTTTAGCTCTACCAGCTAAATCTAAGATGTGACTTGAAACACATTCATCCTTCTTAAGAGAGATCTAAGTTTAAGTATTACTTACAACATTTGTTTTGCTCCTCTTAATCTCCTTGCTAGCATTGAAATGATGGGTCTCTCTCGCAGTGTCTTCCAAATTTCAGAGTGCTAAATCACATCTCTCTCACATCACAGTCTGACATCATTTGTTTGCAAAGGGCAACCAAATCAGCCATGGGGGACCAAGTGCCTGGGGAACTGTGCTGCTGCACATCCTCAGTGGAATGGGAACTGCTGCCTCTCCGAACCAGAGGTCTGTGGCAGAGCAACCACTGCACAGAGCAGGATCAGCCAAGTCCCTGAGGTCAACTTGGTTTGTGTTCAAGAGTAAAAAACAGCCTGTGCAGTGTTGAAAGCTGCTCTTCCAGTCTTTCCTCCAGCCTTTAACATCTCATGTTTTATCTAAGCTCCAACTCGGATCCGTATATAGGAATCTCTGTTTAGTTCCTGGATAACAATTGCTCTGGTTGCAGAGAAGAGCTTAAGCAGCTTAGAGAGCTGCCTGCCAAAGAAAGGAATTTAGCATGTCATTCCAAAAGCCTGGTTCCTTACGAACATGGATTTTGTGCTGACAATGCTCACACCATGTAGAGACATGGGTAGCAAAGAACATCCAACTTTGTCATAACAGGCTCTTAGCATGCCCTTCCTCCTCTCCCTGGCTAATTCCATGAAACTTGGGAGTATTCCAGTTATTTTGGAGACACCCTCACAGACACTCGCCAGCCAAGTGTGT
Source organism: Eulacestoma nigropectus (assembly GCA_013397775.1). Classification (NCBI taxonomy): domain Eukaryota; kingdom Metazoa; phylum Chordata; class Aves; order Passeriformes; genus Eulacestoma; species Eulacestoma nigropectus. Next base: position 118,189 of record VZTE01004508.1, read on the forward strand.
CTGGAAATTTTCCAGTGGGTTCAAAAGAGGAGAACCTCTCTCTGAGGAGAGACAGATAAATGCATTTGAACAGGACAACACTAAGTTTTATTTCCATAGCAAAGCAGGCTGAAAAGTCTGCCAAGCTCAACTTCTTCAGCTCATCACAATTAAAGACACAGCAATGCTGTGTTGGCCCAGATAAACTCACGGTTTAGGCACGTGGGCATGGTCACAAAATTCTTTGGGTAACGAGCTTTTAGATAGTCAAGGTTTCCATATTTTCCACGAGCAGCAGCCACAGCACAGAAACAAGCCCCCTGAAATCCACACTGAGAACGCTGCTCAAAGCTCCAACTTCTCTGCAAACCCCTGATTTAGATGAATACTCTACACTCCTCAAATTGCGTGGTTTGGTGCTACGGGTGTGCTAGGAAGACACAGGCTGTTTCAATCGCCAGGCACTTAACTCAGAGACAACTACTCAGTCAATGTAGGACGCCTATCATCTCAGTGCTTCGCTTTAAGCTGCCTAAATAAAGCAGCAGAGCACACAGTGGCTTTTACACAAGCACAGTGATATTTCAAGCACAGCTCGCTAGATTATGGGCACATTATCCACAGATAACACAAACCAAGCCCTAATGTGACAGGAACAGGGCTCAGTGCTCATGTTTCACCAGGTCAGTGTTTACGCTGCACTTCCCAAAGCACCAAACCATTCCCAGGGCCAGGGGCTTCCCATGGAAACAACCTGTCCCCATTGCCTGTCAATCACCCCCCCAGCACGTACAAATCAGGAACCTCCAGGTTATTGTGGCTGAAATAACAGATAACACATTCAGTCCAAAAACACAATTATGGGAACTGCTAATAAAATCCAAGTGAAGACAGACATCATTAGAGATCATGTGCTAAACTACTGCTTCAAACACTTGAAACAGAGAGAGCAAAGCACCATTACAGTCAATAAGCAAATAAAATACATGGGGCAGTGAAATTATGTAGTTCATTAAGACTAAGTCTAGCATAGGTCTCCCCTCCCAAAAAATGTTAAACTATTGCAGCACAAAATACAACAGTAGCTAAAACGTTGTGATCCGAATTTTTTTGCTCTTAAGGTGCATCAATGAAATCAGAGCATTCATGGCCAGTTCAGGCGTTGGGGCACATCACTCAAGCTACAAGGCAGCTCTGGGAGCGAGGTAAAATCACTGTGTCAAACTACCTTCACTTCTAATACAAAGTACACCAATTGATCACACTAAATACATGTTAGTATTCCAGGCTCCTTTGGTGGCAAGAAGCTGAAACAGAAGGCAGATTCAGCAGCAGAGGAAAAAGGAAAAACATTTGCTTCAAGTATTTTGTAGCTTGGAAATGGTCAATTAAAACCCACAAAAAAAAGTGCAGAGGATTCTTATGAGTTTATCCTATACATTAAGTGATGACAAGCCTACACAGAGTGATAAATCCATTATTTGTGGGCTACGAGACTTGCTGATTGGTGAAAATGGACAATTCTTCTAGAGTCCCATGTTGTGGAGAGAATTTAACCAAACAAACTTTGAAGCGCCAACGATTGCGCAAAGAGGAAAATGTGATGTCTCATGCTCTCATAATTTCTGTGTAGTTTGGTTTTACACTGTTGGATTGCTGAGTGTATCCCATGAGGACTCACAGCTGGTATCAGAACGAGCCTACAGGAGGAGATGTGGCTGGGTAATGGGGGAACCCTCTGGATTATTCCCTGTACAGCTGCCTGTAACTTTGAGACTCTGGTGGTCCCTCACCCTTTCACTGCTGCCTGAGTGCCAGCCTTCACGTATCTAAGAAATGCATATTTATCTTTCTCTTTCTGGGTCCTTTTTTTTGGGGGGGAAGTGGAAGGGACATGCTGATTTCCAAGGCTTGGGGTCATATTGCATCAGAAACACAGCAAGGGAGCCCCAGGCCTGAAGGATGCCACAAGTCCCAGAGGAACAAAGAATCTTCACTTCCTTAGATGAATTCCTTAGAGAGTACAAACTAAATTTAGCCCAGAAAGTGACAAAATACGTCCGGTCCAGCAAGCTAATAAGGGTGCTCCAACCCAGGAGAAGCAAAAGATCACACGGAATTACAGAAAAAAAAAACAACCCCGAGTTAATCTCTCAGTATGCAAAGTTGATTCCCTGCTGAAGTGGTGATCTCTGATCTTAATCACCCCAGCGCTGCCTGAGGATATTCTAAGGGAATTGCAGCAGCCAAACTAACATATTTAAGATGAAAAAGGAAATAATTAGTCTTTCTAGTTACTTCCCACAGGGCAGACTTATGCTAAAAAATTAATAAACTAAAATATTTATCAAAGTCAGCTCTCTTCAAGCAACAACAAACTAAAGAGTTAAAAATACCCAAACCAACAAAGCCAAAAAAGCACTCTGAGGTACTCGAATTAAGTCTCATCTGTATCTAATCAAAGCAGTTTGAATGAGCTCTCTTTTCACAAACAAGCAGGTGATGTAATTAATTTTCTCCTGAACCTCCAGGCTGTCGAAGAAGAGGATCTGACCTAATACCAGCTAATTCCTGCTGTGTGCAGAATTGTAAGCATTCCTGCAAACCAGATTTGACCTGGATTCAAGTCAAGAATTTTAAGAGTGAACAGAATAAGGGGAAAAACAGAATTGTAAGAGATGTGTGCATGTTATGCTCTATGCATAATGCACACTAATTTGTATTTGCATCAGTACAAAATCTAACTGATACCAGATGCCCACACCACACCCCAATACTGAGTTAAGACATGAAGAACTAATTAAAAACTACACTGTGTTCATGTATGTACCTACTACATGTACTTTCTTCTGTTGAAAATATTTAGCAGGACAGCTGTAAATATCTTTAAGCTCTAGAGTTCCTGGTTTTTAACATTAAAATTGTAAAGTCACATATGCCTGTTTTCTTGGAACATTTTCAGGACTACAAGGGCTAGTAATCACATACTTTTTAATTTGAGCTCACACACTGTATAGCTGAGAGTTTACATATCTGTAGAGATTCACCATAAAGCTTAAATGTAAATAAACTCATTAATATTACAAGTGTGTGCATACACACACACAGAGGATATGGGCTTGTAAATAGTACAGGCGTAACTGCCTGGAGGAAATACTTGGCAAAATAAAACCAAGATGATCCTACACAGATTTTAATTTCTTTTGTTTTTTAAACATCTTATAAAACAAACAAACAAACTCATGTCATGCTGGAAACTTGCTCACAGCAATGTCACACCCCTTGGAAAGTTTTCCAGTCACAGCCATATTAATTCCAACTCCAAGCTTTTCCTTTTACAGTTGAAGTGATGTGCATTTTTTCACTAAAACCAGCCAACAGATTGCACTCAGATTTCTAAAAGTCGCTGTTTGCTCCAAACACGGCTCTAAAAAGTTTCAAGATTTCTTTCAGCTGAAAGTCTTGGACATACGTGGAGACACAAGGAAACAAGGCCAGCCCAGAAAGGCAGGGCAGCCCTGCCCTGCTCTTACCCTTCCCAAACCCAGTCAAAACACCCAGGCACGTGCGGGCTCCTGGCTCTGCTGCTCCCAGTCACTACCCTCCCAGGCTCAGCTCATCCTCAAGGGGTAGAATCTTAATTTTCACCTGCTTAAAACATCCCTTCCCACGTGTGTCCCACAAACACCCTAATACATGGTGAGCCTGACAGCCTAATTTCCGTGTTACGTGCTGAGAGACAGCTATGAGAACACTAAGAGCACAAAGCAAGAGTGAAAGAACTCTATAAAGCCCTGCAGAAAAAAATGGAAATACACAATTACCATCTTGCCCAAGTGGCATCCTTAGCCACTATGCTCTCAGCTGAATAAAAACATGCAAAAACTCAAAAGAGCAACAAAACCGAGTCCCGTAACAAATAACAAGGGCATCAGAGCAAATCAGGGAAGGTATCTACCCCAGCCACACATTAGTAAGTACACATCAGCCTTCCAGAGCACCTCAAAAAGGACCACCACTCTCCAGCTCACCCCAAGGAAGCATTTTACAGGACAAGCCACCACCAGCACAGCTGCAGTACAAAAATCCAACTTACCAATACAAGTAATAGGCTAAAGCCAGGACAATGAGCGTAGCGCAGACTCCAGCTAATAAGCATGCACCTGACTGGTTTACCAACATCTTCCCAATTTGTTATTAATAAACAAACAAACAAGAGGAGGAGAAACGGAATGGCAAAAACGCACGATGTGAGTCTTGGCTAGGAAAGCAAATCAGTCTTGACATGGAGGAGGGATTACGGTGACAAAAGCACATCGAGGTAAATCTGGAAGTGCTTCAGCTACTAAAACTGCCTGCTCAGTGGCCCGAAAAAACAGCTGGGTGTCCTCTCCATTACATGGCTTTGTAAAACACTGAACTAAAAAAGCCCCTCTTACCTCAAGAATGAGGGCGTGAATGGGGCAGAAGTGGACTAATATTTAAAACAGGTAATACTGCCAAATAAATATTACAGTCAGGTGGTGTTGCTGACAAACCAAGCTTTTGCTCTAATCCAGTAAGCTCCTTACAGGAAATTACCAGGCTACAATCGACCGGACTCGCTCGCGTGGTCGTGCGTGTGCTCAGCACTGCCACTTGACACTTTTTGTTTCTGCAGGACCTGACAACAGATTTAAACAAAATCTAGATTTTAGCACCAAGGAGCCTCCCACCACAGCACCCAACAGATGACAATGGCGTTTCCTCTCTCTTCTCCCTGCTCCAAAATCAGGGCTTTGGGAAGGCACTGAGCAGGTACAGTCCAGGAGTTTGGTTAACAAAAAGGAGCTATCGGAGCCTGGAGAGGGAAGAAATGAAGTGGCAGCAGCTACACCCTGTGCAGGAACACGGTGCTGCTGGGCTGGGTAAGCTGGGCTGCTGGGCCCATCCAGATGCTCTGCACCATAATCTAGACAGTTCAGATACAGAGAGACTTGAGGGCGCATCTGCACAGTTGGACTGAAGAGTGATTCCCATTCACCAACACAGCCCTCTGTGAAGATGCAGCTTTCACTGGCATAACCCACCCGGTCAGAGTTAGGCCTCTAAAGAAACAAAATCCAAACAAAATCTAGCTTAAATGCCAAAACTAATATTCAAGTGGTAGTCACAGACCCCCGACACTCCCATTTTTTGACCAAACTTTTGACCAAACTTAGCACTACAAAGAGTTAAGGCATGATGTAAATGCCTCTTAAACCCCTGCTGCCCTGGAAGTGGAGTCACATTAGAAGATTTCAATAAAGTTGAAAAAGGCAAAACCACTTAAGATGCAACAAACCCACAAAACCACTTAAGTTTTTACATTCAAAGAAACAGACAATGCTTGGAATTATTTGGCCAAAAAGGAGCCTGTGAATTTAGAAGTCACAAGCAAATAGGAACTTTTATCTGGTTTAGCAGAGCTGGGTGGAAAAAGAATGTGAAAGCTGCCTCTGAGTTTAAAACACACACAAATTAAATACAACATACTCCAGAAAGTGAGGTGAATAAGGTTCCAGTGGAAAACCAGGAGAGAAGCACCACAGCATTCATGAAATAAAGGAGAATTTCAGGTGCTCTCCATGCACCAAGTCAATAGGTCCTCCTGCCCTCTTATATGCTGCACCAAGTCCAGGTCTGTTGTAAAACCTTTTTCAACCTCACCTATAGCTCAACCACATTTCTCAAGTGACTGTAACATAAAAGCCTTACTACTTATCTACATCTTTGTCAGAGAAGGAGATAGCTTGCAACCAAATTCCTTGCTTAGGAATTATCAGTTTCTGTTGCTCCAAAGGAATTTTTATTGATTGTGTTCCCCAATCTCATTTTGAGACTGCTCACATTGCTTCTGTTCTCAATTGGAGAAATAAGGTTATATTAAATTACATCAAAATAAACCCCAAAGCCCAAGAGACAAACATACAGACAATTCAAAGACGACAGGAGGGTTTCAGACATGCAGAGTCACTAAACTGGCATTTGTAATGTTTTTGTAGGTGAAGCTCAATCACCAGTTTCCAGGACTGCTGATCAGTACTTTTCCAATGCACAACATTCATTACAGAAAATGCACATAATGTATTATGACTGGGGAGAGGATAGCATCGTGTTTTTTTAAATGAAAACAAAACCCAAAGTAGCAAATCTCAAGAGGTCTCATTTGGAAAAAAAAATAATTATGATATTGGAATAATTGCCTATATTTGGAACAAGGCTTACTTGGTATTTCTATTATAAAAGCTACTCTAAAATTACAGTGCTGGTATTCAAACAGCAATTCTATAATACCAGCCCTTACATAACAAACAGAAAAGGAGTTATCTAACAGAAGCCCTATTAGTACAAAATTATTTGAGTAATAGGCCTCTTGCAATGTATAAAATAGATCAATGTTACATAATTACAAAATGCTGCCAATCTTAGTCTCTGATGATTAAGAAAAAACCTCAGTAGTGTCTATTCATCTCTTAAGACTACATAAAACGCTCCTCTTCGCTTCAAGTGGTTGAATTTTCAAGACAAATGGGAATTCATCCTTTGTATTCAGATAAAAATAAGCTACAAAAGAAACTTCAGGAGTGTTAAATGCATTTACACACCAAGCTGTGAAACCTAGGGAGCCACCTGCTAGACAGATTGGGCGAATCTGGAAAACGCTTTGTGGCACAGGCCCATCACTTGTTAAAACAGGGATGAAAAATAAAGGATAAACAAAAGAGCCTCACCTGCAGACAAAAGTTATAGGGAGAACGATATACTTTGCTTTCTGGATGGAAAATTATGCAGGAAAAAAAAATTAAGCCTCAAACATATGACAGAAAGAGCCAGCCAGGAGACATCTGTCTGCATGCAAATGTGCTGTGGCTGAACAAGGAGAAGCCTCTGACTGCTGCTACACGGAGTCTCAGCAAGCACCATATTCGTGCCTGCGAGCCCCTGCCCAGGTTCAAAGCTTTCCTTTGAAGTACTGAGCACTAATTGGGAAGAAATGGAAACTCTGTCTTTCAAGAAGCGCTGAGCTGCTTTAAATTTCAGGTATAAAACACTACCTTCAGCCGAAGAGGAGCAGTGTGATTTGCTCTCTGATGCATGGTAATGCAGGATCCCTGACGCAAGTGAACAGGCAGGGGCAGGAAAGCTCCGGGGGATGTCTGGTGGCAAAGCCACCACCTCCTGAGCCAGTGTGTCCAGAGGCAAAGCCACCACCTCCTGAGAGCCAGCTCCGAGACAGACACAGGACTCGGCACATCCCCTTTGTTCATTTATGCCTTGTGCCTCTGCTCCAGAGTTGGCTACCACAAGCTGAACTGCCAGGATAGAAAAGATTAAATAGGTTTATTTATTACTTTTATGATTATTAAATAAATAAGTGTAAGATGAACAGAGAAAAGCAAAGGCCTCAGGCGACAACAGAGCTATCCATATGCTGTGGGAATCTGCAAGCTGCAAGACCAAGGAGAGACATCAGGAAAGTTTTTCCCCACCAGTGCCCTGCTATACTAAGCCTAAAAAATCCCCAGAAGAGCATTTGCATGATCTCACCTACAAATGTACCTCCAAAGTGGGAACTGCTCCCAGCTTACTAGCAATGGAGAAGAGGCAGCTCCAAAACTGAGAAGCAGAATATATGCCGTGCAATTTTGACTTTACAATCCCCAGTCTTCCTGAGAGATCTGTGACAAGTGAGAAAGACCAACCAGTCTTCTGTCACCACGCTGACATTTGTCACATGGACAAATATATCTCATCAATACATTTCTGTATAGGAAGACTACACTTTAACCATCAAACATTCCATGGTTTGAGCCTGGAAGGAGACAGAGGCCATGTGGAGAGGGAAGACAAAAGTCACCATTCCTCCACATCCAGATGTTTCAGATCTTCATCACAGGGGAGACAGAGAACCAAAAATACTAACACCAAAAGTAGGTGTTCTGCTGAGTGACTGTCACGAGGTAGCTTCAGATAAAACCCACTGTTTTGCAGTCAAGAACAAATAACAGGTGAAAATACAACTTGAAAACGCAACAGGTACACAACAAAACAATTCCTCAGTGAGCTGAATTGGCAGCCTGAATTACAGTGGCTGGGGAGCTGGATCTTTCTTATTGCATTCACACTGCTCACACAGGGCCGTGCAGCTGCTGTTCATGGCCCAAAGGGGAAAAAAGCAAGAAAAGGAAGAGCTGTACAGCAGGACAGGGACCCACATCACCCCCTTCCTCCTTGTATGGGATCCAATTTATATTCCCTTTGATGTCACCCTGACTGCCATCAGCAGCGTGTTCATTCCTGAACAAGACATCTATTCTTCTTTTGGATTATTTCACTGACAAATATTTCACAAGGCTGTTATCAGCCTGAATACATAATTACCCCTGTGGTCAGATCTCTTTTTGCATATACACAAAAGCAGGTATCTTCCTAAAAAGATAGCCCAGACTTATCAAGCAGACTGATAGCAAAACCAAATATATGCTGAACAAAGTTTTACTGTTCTGTGTTTTCTGACAAGGTCACACCAGCCCCTTCTGGTCTCAAATACCAATACAGGCAGCAGCCACACACCACACAACCTATACAGTGACCTCCCCACCCAACATAAAAAACCCCCAAACAAGCCACCATAAAAAGAAAAACAACCTTCTCCTGTGCAAATTTGAAGATCACAGTTTGAACACAAAGCTGAACTGCATGCACATAAATGTGCACTTCTGCACGTGGTGAAATCTTTATAAATTATAACCAGAATTCTTTACAAATGCAGTATCCCACGATTCAAAAAAAAACCCTTGTAAGTGGGAAGGCTGTACGTTTTTAAAATTCAGGATTTTTTTGGCCATTCAGCTGGGAAACTAAACAGCAGCCACTCTGTAAACATTACATCTATCTTTAAAATCCATGTCAGACAAAAACCCAAAAAGAATCGTCTACAGCTCTCACCTTTTCTTAAGATCTCCCATCTCCTGGTGGTTTTGGCATTCTATTGCTAAATAGGCCTCTAGCAGCATCTGTAGTTAATTTAAGGCATTCTGGATTCTACAGAGCAGGGGACTTGTCTGTGGTAACACACAGAGCCTTTGAAAGATGCTGCCAACAAACATCACAAATCCAGGGCTGGTCAGCCCTGTCACGATTCAGTTTCCCTTGTTCAGCTTCTTCTGAACAGTGGCCTTTTAATGCAATGCTTGAGAGAGCCCTGACCTAAATACCCTTTTACTGAGGGCTGCAGGAATCCTGGGAATGACTGGCCCACTAGAAATCCACACTTGCTTTCCACCAGCAACATTCAGACAGACACGCTGCATGGGGGCTGTTCAAATGCTGATAATGAAACTTCGGGAGTTTTCACAGATGCTCTCTGCTCTCTTTATCGTCTCATGTAAACTGGCTCTGACGGACCCAGACAAAAGGGCATTAAAATATTCTGCCACTGTGAGTACTTTTTCAGTCCTACAAGTGCCACGAATAGTGATACTAATCTGACCACAGGAGATCTCTTAGTGATCACAACCCCAGCCAGGTTGGCAGCTGCCTGTGTGGAAATTTCTACATTTCCGTACATTCCTCTGTATTGCTTCCACTTCTGTCAGAGACACAAAAAATCACCGAAGCAGAGGTTTTTTTCCTGATGGCACAGTTATAAAGCACTGGAAGAAATGCAGAATGTGAAATTACTGGTATAAAAGGGAGCACCCATTTCTCATGGAGCTTGTAGCATTCCAGAACAGTTTGACTGCCAAGTCAAAAACTGCTCAACATCACTTGAAAAATTAGAAGCTAATTAGTAAAGAGAGGTGTTCACTGTACCAAAGCTTCATATTCCAAAGACCCTATGTGCCAAACTCGAATTATGGATGTCACCACTGCTAGCTTGGCACTGCTCTTCAAAAGCTCCTCAGTCAGGCTGAGTAGTGGTTTGAGAAGCAGAGTTTATGCTCTTATGATTCATTTTTATCTGGCAGAATAACCCTCAGCTCATCTGCAATTACATGCCAAAAACATCAGATATTCAAGGGTATTACAAACTGCCTGCAGTTCAATGCAATGTGTTAATACAGGACACATTTATAGACAGTGACTCTACCAAACCAGGCTAGCTTCACTTAAAATAAACAAGCAGCCTGGTCTAATTACCAGGACTAATCTAAAAGAATCAATATTTCTCCAGTCAAGATATATAACAAGAACCTTCATGCTATGTACTCAGCAATGTTTAATTGCTTCTTGAGTCTGCAGATTTTGTTCACTTTTAAGCCCATTAAACGTGAACTACTTTTTATTAATTCTATTTAAATTCTTTTTACCTTTACTGTCATAAACCAGATTTCAGAATAACTGGAATAATTGAAACCTCATTGCATTAATCAGAAGTATTTTTCTGTAAGTAAGTTCATTACTTCCAGGCAACTGGGAGCTTGTTCTATGCCTGCTTTGACTGACTGCTCACAAGTCTCTGCTCCCAGGCACTACTAGGGGCTCACTCTAAACTCATGCTTAAGGTCAGCATGTCCTCAAGGTTTGCTTGTATAAGTGCTTTTACAGTTATTACTCATTTGACATCTGTACCAACAAGATATATCTTAAGCTAAACTGCTGGGTTTGGGTTGGGTTTTGAGGGTTTTTTTGGCTTTTTTTCAATTTTGGTTTAGATAATTTCTGTAGACATTGGGGAACAGTTAACCCAGGCCACACAGGACAGTAAAAAGTGGCATTGCTATGCCTTCAGCACAGGAAAAAGAACTGCACAAGGAGATGCTTAGGCCTTTTGCTCCCATCTTGCAACACAGATCCAAAGTACCCAGATAACTTCATACCGGACAAGCTAAAAGCTCACAAAGCCATGGCAAAGAGTATCCAGAAGTGACCTGCAAAATGCCCCAGCGCAGCCAGGTCCTGCAGTGCCACAAGGGCCCAGCAGCCCCATCACCAGCTCACACTGCACTGAGCCTCCTCCTCTCCGTCCTTATCCTTACATCCCACAGGAGCACGGCTTCTTCTGCTTTTTGAGGGGTGTCCTTTATCAGCCATTTTCAATCACAAATGTATTTGGTTGTGCAATCTTTAACTCCTCAGTCTCAGGCTGATTCACTCTTGTGCATCATTTATCCCATTAAACTTGAACACCACAACCAAGGAGGAGAGGGAGGCCCTCTCCAGAAGGAGACACAGGTGCAGAGATTGGGCAAATGAAGCCTTGAATCAAAAGTGGCCTTGCTGCTGAAGCACAACAACATTGTCCTGAAACACATCCTGTGACAATGTCTGTATTTAAATCTCTGCTTTCTGCTGCTTGGAAAGTACTGCCAAAGGTCCTGAATGTGTGGCCTTCACAACTTACACATATGAAAACAACTGCTCCCACGGCAACATTGACATTTTCAAAACAATTATGAAAGAGTAAATGCCATTATAGCTTCTAAGAAAGCACTTTCAGTTTGGATTATTCTTTTCTTCTCAAAATAAACATCCCCAGGAGATCAAGTTTGGTCCTTGAGTTCCACCAGTGGATATCCCCAGCTGGAAGTGGGTCCTGTGCCAGCCCAGAGCAGTGACCACCCTGGCAGGGCTGAACAGTGCTGGGTTCCAGCCATAAATGTATCCAGCATTGTTCAACAAGGCTGCTCTTTCCCTGGGAAAGAGGTACAAAGCTTAATGGGGTGCAGTTTTTGAAGAGCAGGAGAACTGAGTGCTACAGAAAAAAACCACTGTCATGCTCCCTTCCTCCAAATAAAAGGTGTAACTCAGTGCCCTATCTATTAAAAACAGATAGGAGAGAATGTTACTTCTGCAAGTTGTGCAAAACTGACTCTGCCTAAAAACCAGACCACGCCAGGCTAACAGCAGGGATCATATCTCTGGGAGCAGCTTTTCAGAACATCACTCTGCCACTGAAGAGGCCTCTGTCTTACAGGCTTTGAAACCTAACCACAGCCTCCACACTAGTAAATTAAATATGAAAACAGGGACTGTAACTGGTTTTCCAATATACTTCACATTTCTCCTTGCCTGAACTATAGAAACTCTTGACACTGTGACTGCCATGACTGCTTTTGTGAGCTGCTTTCAGGTCTAGCCTGATGAATCCGAAGATTATTGTGTTTCTCTCTTTCTGGTCCCAATTGAGTTTATATGAAAACTGACTTTTCCAGCAATTTCTACAAATTATAACATTGGCAAGTCTGAGAGAGAAATCCCCCCAGGAAGACACACAATAAGGACAACAGCAGCAGATGACAGAATCACAGGATGGTTTGGGTTGGAAATGACCTTAAACATCATCCAGTTCCAACCCCCCTGCCATGGGCAGGGATATCTGCCGCTATCCCAGGGTGCTCAGACCCCCATCCAACCTGACCTTGAACACTTCAGGGATGGGACATTCACAGCTTCTCTGGGCAACCTGTGCCAGGGCCTCACCACCCTCACAGGGAAGAATTTCTTCCCAATATCTGATCTAACCCTACTCTCTTTCATTTGAAGCCATCCCCCCTTGTCCTATCACTCCAGACCTTTGTAAATAGTCTCTCTCCATCTTTCTTGCAGGCTCCCTTCAGGCACTGGAAGGCCACAATAAGATCACCTTCTCTTTTCCAGAATAAACAATCCCAATTCTCTCAACCTTTCCTCACAGGGGAGGTGCTCCAGCCCTCTCATCATCTTGGTGGCCTCCCCTGGACAATCAAGAAAGTGAAGGCTGAAGGAATTATTCAGGGGGTTATTTAATACATGCAGCTTCCAGCATGGCCATTCACTTCACTCAAAACATTTAATTTCCAGATTATTCCTCACTGCAGGTTCTAGTGACCCAAGATAAGACACCCAGACAGCACTTCACAAGGGCACAGGCAACAGGCTGGGTATGAGAAACTCAAATTTTCTCTTCTCTGAACAGAAGAAGAGCTTGAGAATTCAAGAGCTGTTGCAGTTCAAAATCCTGCTCTCCCCCCCTCCCCCAGCATATTTTAGCTTCTCAGTAACTCATCAATGGCCTTTTCAAGCCTTACACACAAAGAAGAAAAGCAAAAATTGCAGCCATGTAAGTTGTAAAGTATCCCACAAAACAGCAAATGCATAAAAAAGGGCTTGCTTGTGTTTCTGGGGCATCGCTCCTACACCAGTGCCAATGAGCCCAGGCAAAAACATTTTCCACAAGCAGTTTTGCAAGCAGCTGGTCACCACGACACTGGGACAAGGCTACATTAATGAATCAACCTACTGGGTCTCCCTCCACACACCAAAGCTACAGGCAGTCAGCCAGGTTCAGCTGCAATAGCTAGTTTTTGGGGGTAAAATTTTTGACCCAAGAATATTTTGAGCTTGCAGGAAGTGTCTATTTGCCCACCTAATAAGCTGGGATCAATGCTTTCACTTCCTCTATGGCAGGAAAATATACATCTTAAAGGGATGTAACTTTTTGCACAAGGTCAGTACATGCCCTGAACACAGACTGGGGCTGATCCAGTACATGCTGCTTCATGAATCACAGCTTTGAGACATATCTCACAGAAATCAACATTTTTAGGGAGACTACTCGTCCTACAATAGACCTTGAAAGGTGATAGAATACTAAAGCAATAATTCAGGTCTTTGCCAAATCACCAAGATTAAATTATTTTCTTACAAAAAAATCTACTAATAGCCCATGAAGGGGCAGGGTTATTAGAGATTATAATTAAAATGTCAACATCTGACACAGACCACAGGTTTTAAGATCCTGTCCTGAAAAAAACTGTTCTGCTGCTGTGTCAGTGGGGTCTCAGTAGCTTTCCACTTTCCCCTGTCACTGCTTGTAGGACAGACAAAAAAAAAGACAAAAAAAAGGCAAAAAGTAGGAAGTTTGCTGATATACTTAACATTTTCATACCCGGTTATTGGGTAAAATTTCAAGCTGTTCAGATTAAAGATGACCCCTAAGATGACCCCAGCCAGCATTGATGAGATTTCTGTGAACCCCATAAAGGAGATCCTTCCACCACTGTAAGAGCATAATTCCCCTTCTTCTGCATTTAAGGAAGGAGGAGACATTAAGTATTTCTAGAGTCCCATGAAGGCTTATTTGTGGTTAAATCTTTGCTGCAATGATAACCAACAGATACAGCATACACGAGACAGAAGAAGCAACAAGCTCAAGTGCCGATTTCATTCCTAAACTAAAATTCTCGGAGTGGGAGACTTCTGACGCCTCTCCCAGCAGTTCATGCAGCTCTATGAAAAGAACAGGATTTGCACGCCCATTTTTTTCCCAAAAGCGTATTGCTACAGACACAACGCAAATACAGAAACGTGGGGGACGATTTCTTTCTTACCACCACCACTGGGGACCACTTCTGGCACCTGGCAACACTCAGAGCAACAGGAGAATCCCCATCTCCTCCCTCCAGGGAAGTACCACTGCTTATGTCTCAAGAGATTTGCCTTCTTATTTACCTATAAGCAAAAAAGACATTCTCCAATGAATGAAGGTAAACGTATTTTGTTTAGAAGCAAAATGCAATGCAAACAAGCAGCTGACAACCCAGGTAATGAATAACTCAAACACTTCTTACTAAAATTATGAGCCTTTTTCCTTTCTCTGAAGAAAAAAACCCCTACTTGATCCTTCTTCACACATATATTACTACACTCATCTCCACAGGTACCAACTACTGTTGCTTTCAGAGGGATTAACTGGCACATATCTATGAAATTAAAAGCAAGTGTTGTAAATTTACCATTAATAGTGAAATTGCAGCTTCTATTCAGACAGGAGCAAGGGCTTGCATATACAAGAACTAGCCTACTTTTCCTGGCTTTACTAATCAGCATAACAAAAGGTTATTTTATTTCTCTTACCTCCAAACCCTGTCTTGAGAGAAGTTACTGAAAATGAAGCAGAAGCAATTATCTACTCTCGGAACACACACTTAATCCCTATATTTTATTGAGTGTTTTTTATGATCCTGAAGCAATTAAGCTAATCATTATTTAATTTTAGATTACTGAACTGGAGATTTACTTTAAACACAAGCTCACTTTCCACATAATTTAGTCTCAGTAATTAGAGATGTACTTTACCCAGAGGTGGCTTGTTTAAAGCATGGTATCTAATTTCACAAGCCTCACACCATGAAAGTTTCATGCAGAAATATACAACCCAAACTTCAAAAATGAGAAAACCGCCGAAGACACTCAGATTTACCAGACTGCAGACCTGTTTTTCCTTAAAAAAAAAATTAAAGAAATATTCTTCAAACATGTACCCAGAAAGTTAATGTATCACAAAAGCTAACATAAAGCATTTCTACAACCCACCACTCCTTTGAGAACAAAGAGTGCTCTTCTCACACAAATCACTTCCTTTATAACTTATTTTAACCAGGATGCAAAGCCTGCAAATATAAATGTTTTATTAGGAGCCCAGCAGGTACCTGCTAAGGGATTAACCAGTGATAAAGCCTTCAGACACTTTTTTGACTTCTGTGACAATGTTATCAGAGAAACAGAAATAAGGACCACGCAGGTAGGTTCTTACTGTACATACTGACCCTGGACATGCCGCCATTGGAAAACTGCTCAATTCCAACCTTCTTCAGCCAAAACTGTGTTGTAGAAACCAAACTGTACTAGGAAACAGCAGGTACCCTGGTAGCTCCTACCCACCCAGCTCAGCTTTAGTTCTGCAGACAGTCCATCCTGGCTGGGACATATTGTCCAAGGCCAGTTTTACATCAAAACACATTTCCTAGCTTTTGGAACAAAGGGTATCATCTTCCACTGCTGCCACTAAAGAGGGAGAAAACAGATGACCAGGCAAACGTGAAAAATACACACTGTTTTTTTAGGCAACTTTTTGTCTTCTAAGTCGTCCAACAAAACGAACACATGCAACTGCTCCACACTCAATTAGAAGTCAACTGTATTCAAACCTCTAAAAATGCAGAAGATGCAGATTCATTTGAAGACTTTAGTGCCAGTACTTCTGTGAACCAGTTTGACTTGCCACATATAAAAAAGGCTACAGAACTCATTAGCAGCAGGAGATTTCAGCAAAGACTGACCAAGAAGAATCAGAACGTGATGCTACAAAGAGATCATAATAGAACAGGCTGGTTACAGAGAGTTTGCTCAAAATAAATACAAGTAAGTCTCAGCTATCTGGATATTCAACAGACATACTTTTCCATGTGTTATCACAGTAAAAGTGTAAACTTGGAGACAGAGGAATTGTGACAGCAGTAAAGATTCTGCCCAAAAGAGACAGTGCCTGACAGCACAGAAAGAAAAAGCTGCAGTCTCCTTGGAAGTTACTGATGAAAACACAAACCCCAACAATCAGTCTTCTGGTTCATTTTTAATTGATTAATGGCTTGCATACAAAAAGAGTAATTATGGCAGCAGATGACAAAGCTGGGAAACAATCTGAACATGAAGGTGAACTGAGGTGTTAACACTACAGGCACCATGGCCATAAAGACTGGAGCCGTAGGATAGGGATGCAATTGCTCCTCCTAAGACAGCAGAGATAACCATCAGGAAGAGAAATAAACCACTTCAGGCAAAAAAGCTGCTGAAACCAGAACAAACAGCTATCAACTGGTCAAGAGTAAGTTCAGGTTTGAACCCTTCAGAACAGCAAAGCTCTGGGAGAAGTTTTTGGTGACAATAAACCTACATGCTAAAGGAGGCCCTATTATGATGCATTACCTGCTTTCCTTAGCTCCAACCATTTTTGTAGCTGTCCATCTAAATATTCATCAAAGGGTCTATGAAAGTATCACCAAAAGCAGCTGGTTCAATTCTCAGTGCTGGTGGGGGAAGCTGGTACTGTGAGTTACACAGCTGGGGGGAAGCTGGTTTATAGGCTAAAGCATAAAAAATTACCATAACATTCCTGCATACCTATATGACAAACAAATACAGTTAAATTTAAAATAACAACATTAGCCATTTTGTTTTCATTAAAATCCGCACATGCAACTGTGGCAATAAAAAGCATTCATTAAAAAAGCTCAGCAAGTCACGAGCACTATCTCATCCTGCTGCCCGTTATCCCACAACAAAGGAATCCTTAAAACCAATGCAACACAAGTCGAGCTGCTCCTTGGAACAAGCACATTCTCTGGTCTTGAAGCAACTCTTGAACACTCCATTCTCTGGTCTTGAAGCAATTCTTGAACACTCCATCCATTGACTGTCAAAGGGATATTTGCCTTTTTCACTGCCTGTGTACAGCAACTCTCATGCAGACATTTTACTAAAACTGATAAAACTGAGGTCAAAGTTCCCGGAATGAAAGAGTGCAACTGGTAAGAGAATAATTTCTGGTTCAAGATTGAAGCACAGCAGCGTTATGCAAGAGAACAGGATCTGAAAGCAGCTTTGGCCTGGCACTGTTTATGGTACTGGTGCCTGCTAAGAGGTACTTGAGCCCCAAAGAATGAGAGAGAAGCTCTTCCTATTTAGGATCCTCATCTTTTCCACTTGAAAAAAAAAAGTATATAGATATATATAGATATAGATATAGATATAGATATATATATATATATATAAAAAACACACACCATGTACTGGACACTGCAAGCTGTACCAAATTGCTTCTCTGCTGTCTTCTGAAATGGAACAAACAGATCTAGGCAGTACATTGAGGATGAGAGTCACATTTAAGCATACACATACAAGTATTTTTCCATTTCAAAACAGTCCCGTAATTAAATATAAATGTGCACGCACTTAAACACTTACACAGTTTCTCTCTTGCACAGTACCTTGCACTGAATTCAATATAACCTTCAAACCCATGTTTCCATTAGCTACTTTGTGATACCACAGCTCTGAAAATATTCTCAGTGCTCCACCATTCAAGATATACAAGCACCAAAAGTGGCCACACACACAATTCTATCTTCAGCATCATCTCACAGGGAGAACATTTCATTCTTTTTATTTCCTCCACCCCTTCTTTCCTTTTTCTTAAATAATTTATTAAAACTACTGAAAGTATTTTCTGGTCAGCTTTCTTCCTCACTATAGGACATATCAGCATCTTTGAATCCCTGGTTCCCCTGCTTGGTTCCATCTCTAAAGGCCACCTTCTATACAATAACCTGATGTTGACAGAATAACGTCAAGAAGAAAAAGGGGGGGAAATGATAATGTATTTTAAATCACAAGTTAAATTTCTCCCTAGATAGAGAAGCTGATTTCATGGCATGCCCCTCTCTCAATGTCTTATGGAATCATCCATCACTGATAGAATGAATTCAAAAAACTCATTCCTGCTACCATCCTACAACTGTGACCATCACCTCTGAGAAGGAGAGCCTCTAAAAACTAAACACTTCCCTAAAGATAATTGGAAATTGACTTGAAGGCGCTTTCAGAAAAAGAAGTCTTCACCCAGAGTAGGAAAAACAGAGAAGCTGTCATTAAGTTTTGATGGGTGTACAACAATCAGTCTGAAGTGGTTTCCCCCCTCATAATCCATAACTGACCTGTGAACCTTCTTGCCACGGCTGTCAGAGGTGGTGTAAGTAGAGTGAAAAGAGAGCTGGAATCCTGAATGACACAGAAATGACAGAGCAAATACCAGTCACTGTGTTGACTGTAAATTCTTTAGTAAGGAAATCCATTGTAAGCCAGACTACTGACCTAGGTGGACCAATGACAGATTAATTCTCTCCTTTCTAAAATGGAAATTAGACTTCTTCAGCAAACAAAGCAATTCATTTTCCATTGCAACTTGCATGCAACCATTCAGTTTTGAGCTTCTCTCTAAGACAAGATAAGCAACAATGAAATGGGTGAATGTACCTGTGGCCTCATAATTCCACAAAGCTCTGTGTTCACTCATCAGGAGAACTTGAGCACCAGCAGCCCATCAGTTTCATCTAACCCTGTCCCTAACCATGTGGAGCCAGGGTTCTGATGGATAAAACATCCTGGAGCAGGTTCAGCTGTGGCAGTCTAAAACATTACTGCCCCCTCTTGTCCATCCCAGCCTTCTGCCAGGGATCACTGCTCCACAGCCTGCACCTCAGCTGCTCCAATCCACAGCACGGAGTGTCACTTTAACCCCTTGATGAAGGTGGGTTCTTATCATGACTCCCATTTATTTTTTATAGGCAAACTCCACTGTAATTTTCCAGCTGTGAACTGCTGGGGCTGAAGCAGCTGCACATGGTCCTTTCTGCAGTGTGCTGGCAACAGCTGGAAGAGGAGGTGATGTCTGAGGTCATTGCAGCAGGGCTGCTACACAACTCTGGGCCAAGTTGAAGAGGTTGAATCATTCTTGGTGAAAGAAGCTGTAATTCTCCTGCTGCTAGAGACCAGAAACAGGGTAAGTCCTCAGCAACTTAACTCAGTATAGCACTACAGTGCTGCAAAACTTTCATCTCACTCTGAGACAGAATTTCAAATACAGGACAGGAAACCATGGCCACACAAAAATGAAGCTGGGAAAGACACAGCTGCCCTAAACAACCAGGGCAGAACATCTTTGAACCAAGTGTGCCCTGTCCTGGGAAATGCAATCCCAGGTACAGTCCAGACAGGTTCACTCCCAAGAGTAAATTCTTACAGCCTTGCAGTTTCTTATAGCCTGGTTACCTCTGAGGTTTTCCCATGACTTATCCCTGATTAAAGGCCCACATGAGAGAGTTAAGTGTTAGAGGGGAGATTGAGCAGGCTTAGGCAAGGTTTCTGCATTTTCTTGTGTTTGGGAACACTTGGGGGTTTAGCTGGGTTTATTAATGAAATTTAAATTGTGAATAAATCTTGAATGTTGATGCAAGTTCATCCGTACTTTACACAAGAATTGCCTAAGCTGACTTCTGGGAAGAAGTAGGCGCTGAAAAAGGACCTAAATTATTTTTTAAATGACCATTAATTGTACACTTTTTTTTTTCTTATTGCCATGTATCATGTAAGTCTGTAATGTTCACATTAATTCCAAGAATTGCTTTTTTTCTTTTAAACACTGGAATACTCTTTTGCTGAGAGTAAGTCCATTCTAGAAAACGTTTATGGCAATAGCAGAACACAGAGCTATGTAAACCACAGCCTTCCACAGAAACAAGGAGAGGTGCTGTAGTCAGCACTTAAATGCTACAGAGAGAGACCTCAGTGGAGTGAGTATGGGACACATACACAGGAATGATCTGCAGGGTAAGGGATAAGCTTAACTTCCTAATTTCTCCTCCCCTTTCACTTTTTCTTAAAGAACAAACAAACAAAAAAAATCAGTTGCAAACATCCTTCACTCATTTCCTCTGGCTGCCCTTTGTAACAGCACATCCCTTTCACTACAGTGGTCCTCTGCCACCTTTGTTTTGTGCCCTGCCCCAAACCCTGGGGCTGAGGGTCCCTGAACTGCCCCCAAGTGCTGCACCAGCTTTTCTCCTATTGCTGTGACATTTTCTTTGTTGTGCAATAGATTTATAGATAGCTTTTAGAGCTGTAAGTCTTTAAGTGGACTTCAGTCAGGGGAAAAAAAAAATTCCTAAACACGATTCTTCGTAATTACCCAGTAACGAGAAGCAAATTATCATTAACTTTCATGCTCTGATCTTCCACAAGCAGACTTCACAGCTACTCCAAATTAATCATTTCCTTAGGAACTCTCAGGCAAAGGTAACAGGAAGGAGCTACCTCGTGGGATTTGAGAATTGCAGCGAGTCTTTGGCAGAAATACCTTTCCTTTACCAGCCTCGAATCCGTAAGGTTCCAAAACGAAAACCTGCTGGTGAAGCACTAGTGATATCAGGATTAAAACTCCAGACTCACATCACCTTGAGCTCACCCACACCCCTTCCCAGTCTACTTTAAGCCCCCTTTAGCAAGAGGCTGTCAGCAGGGTCACAAGTCAAGCAGGCTTGGCTAAAAATATCCCCGGACACTGTCCCTGGCCTGCCTCACTGCCATCCACCTCACCCTGGGCATCGACCAAGAGACAGTCACATCCCAGCACTGGGCACAAACCTGTTTGTAGCTCAGGGATCCTCCCCCTCAGGAGTTATTTTACTTCCCCTGGTTAGATTAAACTAACTACCAATATTTCTGTTTATTCACTATTCATAATTCAAATTCGAGTGAAATTAAAAGGCTCTAGAATGGCAATCTAGTTAAGAACTTTAATGAAGAGCACTTTAGAAATAAAATCTATTATGAAGCACTTGAACTAATGAAGTTTGCTCCCTGTCCAAAATCCTTAGCGTTCTGCACCAAGGAAGTAAAAGTCTTTTAAAGAAACCTTTAAAATTCTGAAATGCTGCAGGTAAGATCTGAGCAGGCAACAAGCTGCATTTTCTATCATATCTCATTCCAGGACAAAACAAGGAAAGAACAGTTTAATACACCTCTATCCTGAGAAAAACAGTATTATTTTTTGTTATGGGTGAAGACATTTCATAGTGAATGAGATGATAATTTTGAATGCATCACCTTTTCAGGCTCTCAGGAAAATTATATATCTGCATACTCATACTTACAGATATTCATATTCATACCAGGGAACAGTGTCTAATAATAAAATAACGATAAAAAATAAAAAATACCATCTTCAACAGAGCTAACAGTGAAGGTAGAGAAAGCCTAGCTCATCTTCTGTAGAAGAACCTGTACACTGGACTTTTGAACTGTCTTTTTTCCCTTTATTTGCACAAAGAAAGTTTTTTAGTATCATCTTAATAGCATTTTTAATTAATCAGAAATATACATGAATAATAGATTTCCAGAAGCCTGATGAGGCTTGCAATCTAAAATAACAATGTAATTAATTCCTAAGAGGAGGCATTATCTTTACACTGTCCTACCTTGGTCAAACACAGCGAGAGACTAAATTTGGTTAAAAGCACAGGTGGGGAAAAAGAAACCAAGTCAAACCTAAGAGCATGCGGCTGAGGAGACGAAAATACTTGCGATCAAAGGGTGACACAGCACGGGTGTTTTATTAATCTTGCAGGAACCCAGGGAGCAGCCCTGCCAAGGGTCCATCCAGGCTCCTCCCCACGGCCGGGGCTGCCCCACCTGTGACAGGCAGAGAAAACCTCACCAGACCGCTCTCCCCGGCCAGCCAGGGCTGGCATGGAGCCGCAGCTCAACCCAGCCCAGCGTGACTGAAGCAGGTGCCAGCTCTTTTTATGTCTAAACTGCAGTTCACATCTGACCTGTTCTCAAGTTCAAAGGGAGAAGCAGCCACAGCAACCCCTCTGGGAAGGCAGAGGGATGTGCTCCCGGCCCATCCGTGGAGAAAGGGTGGCTATGGATGAGCAGGTCGTGGCCCTGGAATGGTCTGCAGGAATGGTCTGCTCCAGCCATCATAAACCAGCATCTGTCTGATGCTGTACTATCTGTGAGATGCCCAAAAGGCCTGACCCCTCATCCCCCAAGCACCACACCACCCACCCCTGGCAGCACCAGGTAATGGGGATGAGATTGGGCTGATCTGAGTTTCTGGACACTGAAACATGTGCAGAGTTTGTAAATAAAGGAGCGTGGCACTGAATTCATACATTTTTGAAGGGCACTGAAGTAATAATCTAATCTTTAACTGATTTAGAAGTGTTAACTGACTCACCAGTTCACTCTCACACTACAGATCTCAAAGGACTGTTTGGAACGGAATCAAGTGGCCAAGTATGTGCAAGGAATTGTGTCCATAGCAGATCATCTGCAAATTGAGAATTACTTCAAAATCCACTTCAAGCAAGTCATTCTCCTGCTACGAAAATCTCAGCTTCTAGGATTAGAGACCTTTTGGAAGATTATTCATTCCCTCATCTCACAGTTAAAAAGATGCCAGAATTACTATATCCTGGACTGTAACTGAAGCCATTCAGTGAAAGCAGCTTTCCTATCAAGGGACCATCTTTTCAGTGAGATCCATTATATATCTTAGGGTTTGATTGAAGTATTTAGTATCCTTTTTTTTCCCCATAAACACAAGAGCTGAGCAGTCTTCTAATCTTCAAGATTGTAAATACCCAGCTTCTACAGCTGCAGTAATTAAACCAGCTTCTCATTCCATTACCCACATCAAGTCTCTTCCTCAGCATCTGCTCTATTCCCACACTGCACTCTTCAATCAAACCAAGATAAGCTATTTTCCACGATCAGCTGACTTGTCTGTCCCTCAAGACATCACTGCAGCCAAAAGGATTCTGAGCAGATATGATGCATCTTGCTAAATATCCAAAAGGTCTCTTTTAAAGGAAAAAAAAAAGTAGACGTCAATGCAAGTGGTTATTTTTAGCACCTGAGTTGTTCTATATTTATTCCTTTATGTCTTTCTAAAAAAAGCACAATGTCTGATGAAGCATTAGCATAAAATACACTCTTACTGGGAAGTCTGCTTTATGACTGCTAGCTACTGAGCACTGCAACAAGTACATCACACCACCCATTCAACCACACAGGTTTTAAGGGTGCACACAGAACAATGCTTCCTCAGTTCCAAAGAAGGGCTTAAAACAACCCAAACCCAACAAAAAACCCAACCCATCCGCACAGAAAGCAAACTCCAAAGTATAATCTGTCATTCTGCTTAGATGCCACTCTTCACACTCAAGCTTAAAACCTGCCACTTCTAAGTACTTCTGTCTAAACCTCCCAAAAACCTTCAAGACACCTTTTGAGTTACCTGTTAACACAAACCACAACCCCAATCTCCAGGACACGCTATACTGCAACAAACCCTCAAGTCAGCAGGAACAAATACTCACACTATAAAACACTACTTATCTCTTCCTTATTCTCTTTCCTTATAGCTGTTACCTTCTTGCCCTGAAGACTCCTGGCCCTCTACCCCCTGGCCCTCTACCCCCAGTATATTTACCCCAATAACCTTGTGCCTCTGATCTTATGCAAATTATCTGAAGATTTATTTTCAAGGACAAGATACAGTTAATCAGAAGTGTGGTGTGGCTTATTTGTGTGGGAAGAGATACGTCAAATAAACAGGAAAAGCAGACCTGTGTCAAAGAAGCTTCTGCTAGTGGCAGTAAATTTTCTTTAGAAAAAAGAAAATAAAGTAGTTTAAGACAGGGTTTAAGACATTGACAAAACTGGGAAGAAAACCTGCATTTTGAAGCTAACAGTATTTTAATTTCCTGCTCTAGAAAGATGGTTGTTATCTACCCATAGTTATTGTAATTTTTGCATTATGCTAGATCTCTCAACATGCTCATTGAAAAAGCAGAAGTTGGGATGGGGTGGGGAAAGACAATATATACCTCTGTGTATTAACTTGAAACCTCTCTCCTCTGACTTGGAAGGACTCTGTCATCCTTCCAGGTATTCCCTACCTACAAGACAGACATGTCCCATCACTCAGCCATACCCTCCAAGTATTTTACTGACTGGCACTACCTACACAATGACAGCTCTCTGATCCCAAGGCAAACAACAGATGGTCGAGGGACTCCAGAGTACGAAACCATGCTCAGCACACACACTGGTATCAGATGAATAGATTTGGTCAGTGGCAGGTTATTATTAGCTTCATACAGTGCAAATCACCCAAGTCTGAGATCGCCCACAAGGTAGAAGTATAGATCTTCAAAAAATTACAGACTTTCAAAATTAAAAACACACATGCCTTAATTACCTCAATCTCAGACTGACCTTTGTATATTTGTCTTCAAAGACCTTGCACTACATCACTGTTGCACTATGGAAGCCAGAATGACTCCAGGTTAATTTTAAAACAAGCTGTTCTGAAAGCTTTTAACTGAGCAAACCCACCTAACTCTCCTACCTTGTCGTGAAATATTTTTCCCTACTGATTAAAATGTTTCCCATGCAGCTGTGATTTCATTTTAGTCTTCTGCAGAAAACTGAAGACAAGAAAATATCTAGTTTGAATTCAAGGATCCCCTTCTCATAGCCACATAAAATTCACCAAAAAAAAGCAATTCTCTCACTGTTGCTCCTCCTCTACTAACAAAAAAATAGTTTATCACTGTAAAGTACCCCAAAGCAAGACAGCAGAAGCCTGCAAAACCTTAGTGAGAAATCAGATGCTTTTTATCCTCTGATTAAAAACAAACAACAAAACACATACACTAAGCAAAATGAAGTTAGATTTGCTTAAGAAAAGTTCATCTGTGGCAGAAGGAGCACATCTGATTTATTCTTACTTCCTAGAATAAAAGCTATTTAGTTCATATGAAAATTCTGAGGCAGTTTGTCTATCTTTTGTGAATTGGATAATCCCTTTTTCAAAATGGATTAAATTCCAGAATAAGCATGTCAAGGGAAGCGTGTTCAGAAATCTGCACTGTGAATGAAATGGGTTTTGCCTTTTGGCAATCTTCACGTTTCCTCTATTACTTAATGCCCAAATATAGCTGTTTTATGGATTTTGTTAGTATTTGAGTGTCAGACTGACCACATACAACCTGTGCACTGAAAGGCCAACACACAGCCAGGTGTAACCCATTTGTAATTACAGTTGCTCACGCGCCCTTCTCAGCTCCCTGATGGGCTCCTCTGAGCAGACACCCTGCAGACCCCAGCTGGTTCCTCCACACAGGCCACAAACACCAAGCTCCCAAGGACACAAACAACCGAGGGGGTCACTCCCTGGAGAGCCATGATGTAATCGAGAACACATGAGGGACAAAAATAGCTTCTTTCAGAGGAATCAAGACTGCAACATGACCTCCAGCACCTGCCCCTGCTATGAGAAGGTGGAAAAAGCAACAAGGAAAGTCCAGCAAGACCATATCCAAGTCCCAGCCACAGCCAGCACCAAAGGTAACAGAGGGCTAAGCAGCTCCTTTTGCACTTTTGTAAGTAATGCACTTTAGTATTTGATGTTAGCCACCAATTCTTCAGCCTTCAATCCTTTGCAATCTGCTTTGCTTTCCGCTGAGGCCTCTCCAGCCTCTGTGCCATTTCTCTTTCCTCAATATTTGCCCTGCCTTCTTGTCATATTCCTCATCATTGCTTAACACTGCCACTGTTTTCAGCTTTATTTGGTATCATTCTTGCTACAAAATGTCCTTTCCCAAGACAAAGATCAATCCCCCTTTATGAGCACAGAAGCATGGGTCTATTGGTTTATCCTGCCTTCCAAATAAGCCTGGCCTAAATCCCCCACAGGCACACTTGGGATATGGGACACCTGGGTGGTTTGTTATATTCACTCTATCTAGTGAGGCAATCCTCATCCTAAAAACCCTTAGGCACCACTGCCTTCCCTCAACAGCTTCTTCCCTTGAGATGGCAACAGCTAACAGAGGTTTTGCTAAATTTGCCTTCCCTTCCCTAGCCCAGCAAAGCAGACAGACACCACTCCAAGTGCAGTGTCCCAATACCCTCAAACCCACTCCCCTTGAGGCCTCCTCAAGGAATGTGACAGGAGTCAGAGGCACAAACCTGGACATGAAGAAGCTCCAAAGGATTGGAGGCCCAGCAAAAATGCTGTCCAGGATAACCAAAAAGGACAAAAGAATGGTTGATTTGGGTCTCACCACAGAGTGCACACACAGGCATGAAACCATGGGGAGGGCAGGTTAAGCAGATTCAGAGTCCATCAGGAATCTCTTGCTTTTTATTCAGCAGTGCTCACACACTAGTAAGTCACGGCACAAAGTTTTGTTCCTCTGTTCCACTGTGTCTGTTCCAAGCCACTGATCACAGCAGTTTTCCTCTGTGACAAGCATATGAGATGAAACCCATGCTGGGTGCTCCAACTTTTTGAAGCAGATGTGGGAGGCTGAAATTACATCCTCAGTGTCCACAGCAGCCACCTGTGACTCACAGCGCCCTGTAGGTATTTACATCCAGCCCTTTGTGCAGGTAGACTCAGGCAGCACGTGCCACCTCAGTCAGGCAAGATATGAGGTCCTGGCCTGGAAATACCTTTCCATGGCCTGCAGTCAGCAGGACTAGCAAAGAACTGCCCCCGCTGTTTATTTAGCAGTGGTCCTGGTCAAGGCACCAGCCTGGAATCAATACTGCTCATGCTGCCCGGGGATCCACAGAGGGCATAGATTACCTTGTTGATAACTCCCACTGCATGGAGGTAAAAGGTTTGAAAGACATCCTTGGAAACCTTGACCGTAACTACACCCAGACTTGCTGACCCCACATCAGTTCACCACTTGTAGGGACTGAGGTTCACGAGACTTTACAGGTGACAGTCGCTCTTTTGAGCAAGGCCTGAGCTGCTAAAATTCCATTCAGGGACAGCTGAGATGCTCTACCATAGGGTGAAAGAAGGCTTCTACTGTACTTCTTGTCAGAGCAAAACTCTGTGCCTACTCCATATCATTTACATATTGAGAGGAATGGCATCCAACTGGGCCAAGCTTCTTCACCAGGCCAGAGAAAAGGCAGCTGCAGAACTTGAGAGAAAGCTGCTTTTTCTGTCTTCCCCAAACAACAGGATGTGCAGAGAGGTGAGACTGTGGTCTTTTGGATGCGCTCCTGGAGAGCTGATGGTGAAAAACACCCACCCCCCAACATTACCTTAATCTTGGGAATCGAGCAGGGATTCAGGCAGCAGGTTGCATAGGTCACTCGAGTGAGCGGGAAGAGATATAAAGTTTGTTCCCAGAAGAGGCTTACACAGACACCACTGACAGCGAAATGACACTCTAGCATCATCCCTGTGAAACAGGGAAGAGGATAATTTGACACTTCCAGGAGCAACAGTCCAAGGAGCAGAGATCCAGGAGGCAGGTTTCCTCCAGAGAGCTCTGCAGCACATGCACAGGGAGGACGGTCAGTCGAGGGAGTAGGATACTTCAAATGTAAAGAGCATGAAGTGGACAAAGCAAATAAAAACTGAAATCTGCTCTCCTGGCCTGCTCCTACTGCACTGCACATGGGCTTAAAGCAGATACAGCCAGTCAGCTCCCCTGGCGAAGGATTCTCTCCTGTGTGGAGAAAAATTCACAGAGAACAGCTCCAAAATCCCAGCCAAAGCCCAGCATTGGCACAGAGGGGAAGAGAGGACTTCTGCTAAAAAGCATTATGAGAATTATGTGCCCTACTGCAATACAGTTCTGTTGCTTGGGGGTTTGTTTGTCTTTATAAACTTTTGCTTCAGGTATCTGATGGACAGGTAAATTTTCAACTTTCCTTACAATATGTACCTTTCTCACTGTGGCTATAATCCCCACAGCTACTAGAAAAAAACAGGGATTAGCATGTCTGTTTGAACTACTGATAAAGATTGAAAAGCACACCATACAGTCCTTTGATTTCCAGTTTGAGCAATATCCTGAGTCTGAACATTTCACATGGATGTATTTTCCCCCCTTCCTCCTGCAAACACGACATTCAAACACCCAGAGGTTATCAAACACAGAGCTAGTATTAACCAGCCTCCCAGGATATGAATCCCATGGGCTCAGGGCAAATTGCTGTAGAAGCCTGTTTCTTCTTCAGTCGACTCAGCTGATTCACAAACCACATGAAGAGCTCAAGGCAAAGGCGGGACTCCACTTTGGCACGCACCCTGCCAGGCAACGCAGCCACTGCTACTTGAAGCTCTCCTCCTAAGCCTGACCAGTGCTGCTAAAAGAAAGGCAAGAAGGCCAAGTTTGGTCCAAAACAAGTTAGGGGGTAACCTAACAGGGTTTAAGGAGGGTGGATGACAAGGGTCCAGTCCTCATGATCATTTTTTTTGACTCTTTTTTTTTTTACAGAATTGTCCTCTTGGGTCCCACATCAGTCAGAGCACTGCAGCAAGTAACACCACCAAGTGCTTTGTTGAACCACTGCTTTCCAAACATCTCCCTTTTCCAGTTTGCCATGAAGCATCATCAACTCCCACATAAGGGCTCTGCTTCAGACATGCACTGAAGATATCTCCTACCCTGACCCTTCCTGTCCTTCCCTATTCTGGATGAGTACCCAGAACCTACAGAAAGGAGGTATCAAAGGAGAGAGGGAAGGTTTCCTCACATCCAGGCTCACCCTGATACAAGGGATGTGAGGAGCAATATTTTAAGTCAAGTGTGTGGGGGAAATACCAAACCTTTATGATTATATTGGAGACTGAAATAGTAATTTCTTGTTCTATTTCTTTGCTTTCTCTGCTCCTGCTCTATATGTACATGCTGGCCTATTCTCCAGCCATAAGCAGCGAGCCACTGAAATCTGAGAAAAAGCAGATCTCACATGCACTCACACGATCATCACCTAGATGTAAATCCTCAGTGTGGGCTCCCCAATAGAGAAGAACCAGCTGCAGAACAAAAGGAATATATCTCTTTATCAGGCAGTTCACTTCTCTTACAGAGGATGGACAATAGGGAGCAGCCAAACTGGGGGGACAGGGATGAAAGGAATCAAAAAAGGGTCAGTGTAGGGAAGAGACTAGGCAGATGTGGCAGCTGCCTGCAAAATGAGACAGAAATGATTCTACTTCCAAATGGGATTAACAGGACCCTCAGAAACACGCAGGATAAATCCTTACCAGAGCTGTACACTAATTCCTACTGCCATCTATTCCCGTTCATGTCTGGACAATACTCTGAAGCCTGGGGAAAGGACTAATTTGAGTACAGCTCTTCACTGGGCTGATGAATCAGCTCTCCAGTGTGCATTCTCCTTAGGGAGAGAAGGGAGAATTGGCAGAGGACAGCGCTGCAGAAGACAGCAAAGGAGGAAACAGCTGCTGACTTTGATGCAGGAGTAGCCTGCCATGTGGGTAGTATTTTGGTGCAGTGTTCTTGGCCAAAATCCTCATCCCCGGCCGAGCACATCCTCCAGCATGAAAGGAACAAGCACATTCCCTTAGGAAATTCACAGGCGTTCCAACTCCAAAATGCTGGCACAGCAAAACCCAGGGCTCTTGGTACTGCACATGCAAGTAATAGCAAGACAGAAAATATTCTGTAACACATGGCAAATATCAAGGGAAACATATCCATGATACTATCCTTGAGAGAACTGCAACCATGTGCACTCAAAAGTGATGTGCTTGTCACAAATCCACATCTCTATTTCATGAAACCTGTACAAGTTTGAGGATAGTTTTTACAGCACCTTGAGGTCCACTGGCCTTAAGTCTGTACTGTTAACTTCACTCACTAACCTTACATAAAATTAAATGCAAAATTAACTTCAATTGTTTTCTATAAAATTACTTAATCAAACCCTTAAAAATCCTCAGAATAAAATAAGAGTACAAATTACCAGGTAGGGCCTCTATACTCTATACATGCTCACTTTCATAGGCAAAAACATCTCCAGGAGAGGCTGCTGCAGGTAAGGGATACAGAATGAGCAGTTCAATTTCTTCCTCTCTATGCAAAGGCAAAGAACCATCCCTGGAAGTGCTCAAGGCCAGGTTGAATGGGGCCCTGAGCAACCTGGTCTAGTGGAAGGTGTCCCTGCCCATGGCAGAGGGTTGGAACAAGATGATCTTCAAGGTCCTCTTCCAACCCATCCCATTCCATGATTCTGTGATGATTCTATGAACCATGTAACAAAAAATTACAACTGCAACCATACATGTGCTCCAAGGGCTCTTCACACAATACAATCTGTTCCACCAAGCAATTTTTATACTTTGAGGAACAGAAGTGGGTTTATATTCCTATGCCAGACTGACTGGTTCTCTCCTTTTTCTTGGAAGTAAATAAAACCTTCCTTCAATTCTGTCAGCACAGAGATAAGGATCTAACTTCAGAGAACTGCAAGTAACCCGACCTTTTAATTTTTCCTAATGCTTCATGTGTCCCGTCAGTAGCAGACTAACGTATTATTTATTTGTTCTTTTCCTGCACAAAAGAAAAGAGCTTTCAGTCTGTGTGAAAGATGATGCCTTGGGCACTCCCCATGGGCCTCTTATTGTTCACTGTAACTTATTTCTCTGGCTGGCAACTGGAGACTCATTCACACCAGATTTCTCTGGTGACAGATATAATAAGAGACAAGCAGTTAACTTCTATTGCATCTCTGGACACCTGCTCTGAAAGAGTTTTCTGTTCCTGCACGCTGTTATTTGAACACATGAATGGCCTTTCCAAGGCAAGTGCCAGTGTTCCACAGAAAAGGCTTGGTCTGACTGTCAAACTGAAGGGTGGTAAAAAAGCACTTGTTCTCCTCAAATATCTTCCAGCACTACCTCCATGAATTGAAAAACCAACAGCCTCAAGGACTTATTTCCAGTCCCGCAAAACACAAGGCTTAAAGCAAATACAGCCTTACTGCTGTAATACAAATAAAACTGAGACACTCTATCTATCAATCATGATTGTAAAAATACAGAGTCCTGTGAAGGAGTCCTGTTTTTTTTTCAGGTGACCAAAAGGTCTACTTTCCCTGACAAAAGCCTTGAGAGGAACCTGGAAAAGCAAAGCAGCAGAATTTTTTTAATTCTAAATACTGAGCCACTGAAAACCAAGGGAGGGCTCTACGTACACAGCAAATTCCTGACCCTGGTGAGACTCAGGACTTGAGATCATTGCTTCCTCCAAAGTCAGCCTGAAGAGTAGAACCATACTAACAGTCTTCTAATATTCACTCAATGGCTTTCAAACCAGTCAGTAACTCTACCCAAAAGGCATAAAAATTAGGTCCTGAAGAAATGGTGAAGAGGAAAACAAGCACATCAGATTTTGGGACAGTTCTTAAGTGAGGGGAAACAGAGCAGATAAAGAAAATTCCATAGGAGAGGCAGGAGAAGCAATGTGAGTGAACAAATATGCTGGATGAAACTAAAAAACAAAGAGGTCACAAGCCACAAACTTCAGCAAAGACCAGCACACCTTGGAACAACTTACGGAGGGCCAGGACAGTCTTTGTAACTAATCATTTTTTAAAATAAAGTTTGGAAGTTTTCCTTGGAGGCAAATTACAGTTTGCACCCAGATTTATGAGACATGGGTTTATCCCTGGGATAATTCCTACAGCCCCTACTTCTGGCTTGTGACTTGAGAAGCCAAGAGGTGGCTGTGCAAAGGGACTGGGGAATGAAAAAGGGGAAGGAAAAGAAAGTAAGAGAAAGTACAGAAAAAGATACAGAGCGAAACACAGAAACCACGCTGATAATGAAGAATGAGTAAAAGCATTAATTAAACCTAAAAAGATCAAGTAAAAGTATGTATGCAGTAAGTGGACTTCTTTTAGTAGAAAATGCATGGAAGAAAATAAATAGAGTAAGAGAAAACAATTCTGTGCAGGAAACAATTCTGGGGCTGGAATGGGGCAAGCAGGGGCCATGAGGAAAAGACGACAACTTTGTTTGTTCTCTCAGATCACTGAGTATTTAAAGAATGACTTTTCCAAGCACAAAATTTCCTGTACCAGAGACAGAGAGCCTGGGTCCAGCTGGCCATGCAACACTCTGACCAGTGTTGAGCTGTGCAGTCAGCACACCATGCCACATGACAATAAGCCAGAAAAATGCTACGCACCCACCCTCAGTCTGACTCTTCCAGGTGACAAATCCTTAGTGATCCCCTGTCCCAAGTGAAATATGGGAGCAGATGCTCTTCTAAACTTTATTCCTGTCCATGCTGCCCTGATCAATACAGCTGTTGTTAATTTACTTGTTTTGAGCTCCATGACAAGGGACAGCAGCGAAACTTTACCTGGACACCAGCTCTGGGGGGGATCAGATGTGTGCAGGCATTGTGATCTATGCAGAAGGAAAGGGGACACCGGGACACCAGGTACAGGGACACAAAGCAAGGGACTGCCAAGACAGGCTCTTTCTACTGGCTTCTTTAAGCAACAGCTACAGGATCAAGTAACAACAACCAAATTAAAAGGGTTTGCCACATAATGGTGTAAGTTCAGATCTTTACAGTCAAGAGTAGCTGAGGTGGAAAACTGTATAGGACAGATCAAAACATGCTGGCTGATTCATTAGGCACAGAGGCTTTAAAGCAGGCTAGTTTGTCTCGTTTACAGCTCCATCAATGAAACCAATCAGCCTCTCTGAACACAGCAAGGAAGTTTAGGTAGGGCAGCACAGCAGGCTTCTCTCACCTCTGCTAGGCACAGGATGACAACTTCCAAGGGGTGCTGGACAGAGGGATCAATTCCCTCACCAGATCCAAGTTTACTCCTATCTTCGCTCTAAAAATCACATCCAGCAAAACACGCAAACAGAAACTTCCAAGTGGACAGACACTGCATAAAAGCTACACTTACTGCAGCTGAGCACCACCTTAGGCAGAAAAAGCACACAGCATCATATGCACACAAAAAGCCATAGACAAAAAATAACTTAGGAAAAATAAGTCTGCTAAAAGTCTTAGGGAAGTAAAAACAGGCAGCTTTACTGTATCCTCTTTTGCTTCTACCTATATGTTTCATCCACAACTCCTACTTGAGACTGAGAAAAACAAAACACAAAAAAAAGCCTCAAAAGACAAAAACCCCCACAAATAAGCACAGATATTCAAAAACATGTTTCCCTTCTCATCAATCCTCACATAATCTCTTTACAACTCGTGCAGTCGTACTCTGGATCAGCTCAGTGATCCTCACTCTGCACGGGGTGGTCCCAAGCAGTGTTCACTCTGGCGGTATCAGAAGAAACAGAAAAAGCCCTGCTCATGTACAGATAGACTAGAATGACTCCAGAATGACTCAAGGAGAAGGCAGTAATTATTCCTGAGCACTAAAGACAGCTGGCAATTTACTCACACCACATGCAAAAAGACTTTTGAGCATTCAGCAGCACAGTCAAAGAGATTTATTCCTTCTTGCGTGCGCCTCTCTCCCTGTGCTTCCAGTCTCTCTTCTCCTGGGAGCTCCATTATTTGTGCTAAAGTGTATTCCTTTTTAATTTACCTACTGCTTTCCAGATTCATTTCACAGCATGGTTTTTTAAAATTTTAAAATCAAAGAGGAAAAAACAAAAAGAAATCACAATTGACCACAGGAAACTAACACTGCCCAAATAAGCAAGTTGGTATTTTTTTCCTTTCTCTGTATAAAATTTCTAAACACAAAGAAAGGCAATGGAAAGAAAGATAAATGAACAGTCAAATCCTGAGAAACCAGATTTCTCCTTTTCATTTAAATTTGACAGATCTGGGTCCCGCAGTAAGACTGACTGCCTTCAAGATCCACCAAAAAGACTCAATTGCATCTACATGTCAGAAGTCTGTTTTCACACCTCCTTGTCAGCCGGAGCACAAGGTTAGGCTTTCTCTGATTCTTATTTTTCAGGTGCCACAAGAGGCTAAAATGGAACAGTAGAGCCACTTCCTACACAAAGAAATTAAAAAGAAGTGAGATGCTTCTCTACATCCATCACATTCATTTATTTCCATATAACATGGGAAGCAAAAGATGTCTCCTTATTATCCTCAGAGGGAACAGAAATACGTAAGTAAAAACAACTTTTCCTAAGTGGATGAGAAATTTAAAAGTGCTGTTTCAGGAATATGGAATCCATAAAACAGTATGTAACTAGAGGTTACTAGTTACTCTAGTAGTAACTAGAGGTTAAAATATTTACTGGCACGTGGAAAATAGAATTCCATGCTGACAGAGCATCCCAAGTATAGCACATTCAGTGGTAAATAGATTAAGACCTCATACACATTCCAGAAGTGACACGTAGGGGAATTGTAGTGATAGGACAAGGAGTAATGAGTACAAATTGAAAGAGGAGAAATTGAGGTTAGATATGAGGCAGAAATTCATTACTGTGAGGGTGGTCAGACACTGGAACAGGTTGCCCAGGGAAGCTGTGAATGCCCCAACCCCGGCAGTGTTCAAAGCCAGGTGGGATGGGGCTTGGAGCAACGAGGTCTAGTGAAAGGTGTCCCTGCCCATGGCAGGAGTGTTTGGAACAAGATGATCTCTAAGGTCCCTTCCAACCCCTTGACATTCTACGATTCTGTGATTACTGCTTTTCTTTAACAAGTTCCCAGCTTCACCTTGCCCCTCAGCACAGTCATCATTTTGAAATACCAAATCCCAAACCACTTACAGCAAACTGAGAAATGAGGCTGCCCCATTCCTCCTACACAACAGGTAACCCTGCAGCACCAAGGAACTGCCTGGCAGAGATCCACAGGAAGCCTTACCCACTGCAGGGAAAGCTGCTCCAGGAGCAGAGGAACCACAGGCAGACCGCAAGAGGAATTCAGGCACAGCCAGAGGAGCAGCTTCCCTGACTTCACCAACACCTTCTGCTCGCACAGCTCACCGAGTTCACCTCAGGTTCAGTGCCCCAAAGGGATGGCCAGCTCCACGTTCATGCCCTCTCCTTAATCCAGGGATCTGTCACTGATGAAGTGCCTGCCCCACAGTATCCCTGGCACGAGGCACAGCTGGCCAGATGCCTGCGTGTTTGCACACCCTGCTGCCTCCAGATGTGTCCAGCTGCACGGCAAAAGGTTAGGAAGGCACTGCTGAAACGTCCTGTGCTGCTGCAGAGCAGGCTCGGAGAGGAACAGCCAGTATGTTCCAACCCACACGTGCAAACCACCCCTCACGTCCTTAATGGGTCCAGCTGCAATCTCATGTTCCTGAAAATATAAATACCCCTTGGAAAAGGCACACAACCAGGGTAAAGTGCACAGGTAAAGCAAACACACAGCTGCCCTCTGGACCTCTGACCGTTTTTTTAACGGTCACAAGGAAGGGTTATGATTCCTCACGAGTGCATTTTGCCAAGAGCCAGAATTGGCTTTTCAACCCCGTGTCCTGCCCCACTGCCCAGCCCTGACTGCAGCGCTGCAGGCGCTGCTGTCGCCTCCTTCCCAAGCTAAATCCACCCCCTGCAAACTTTACCAGCCCCGTGGCCACTGGTTTGTCACACCACAAAGCAGCACTTCATTACAACCCTCAAACACAATTTGAAATATTTAGAAAGCACAAACTGTAGTATTACTTAGTATTACTTGTCCATTACAAGTCTGTAACACACCATTGTGAGACTCTGTTTTTCAATGCACATACTGGTGAACAGAATATATTTTGACCCATATTCAAAGGAGTGGCTGGATTTTAGATAGAGGTAAAAAGAAGCAGAATACCTTCTGGAATCAGACCTATTAACTACTACTGCAACAAGCATTTGATGCACTTCAAAGGAAATAATGTTTGCTTTCAGGAGTGCAACAACCTGGATAAAACGTCATTTTAAATGCTGGTCACTAGAGAGATGGGCTCAAGTTATTGATCTGGAGGGAAGCTTTCTAGTTATTAATTTCTAGGTTTAAAGCTCTGCTTATTGCTTGATTCTTAAAAACAGCCAACTCTGCTCCTGTCTTTCTCTTGGACATGGAAAAAAACTAAGAGAGAAGGAATATATACATAAACTCCCTCCCTCCAACTTCTCCCCTTCCATTCTATGCCTTCCCTCCCAGAAGGGTATCTAAAAATACGAAATAACTTATTCAAAATACTAAACAACTGAATCTATACAGACCTATATAAAAGGAGCCATAATAAAATGGAGTCTTAGTGACCAAGTACCCTGCACCACCTTAATATCTGAGAGGTATGCAGACAACAAGAACAACAACATTCAGAGACTCCTTGAACCTTACCCCAGTTTGCACCATTGATCTGGCTGGTTTTCAGAGACTGGACTTTCTCCTACTATCTACACTCACCTTTCTTTCCACAGCGCAGGATGGTTGTCATATTTTTTGTCCTAAGGCAGTTTGCAACAACAGCCCCTTTTGTAAGTCCAAACCACTCTTTAGGAATGATGATGATAAAAAACTAGCTTCATTCAGGACACCTGGGAATCTTGAAATGAAAAGGACTCATCAGAGTGTTATCCTCTGGATAACAGAGGATTGGAAAGCATAGAGGTTCAAGTAATTTTTGCTAGGGATGACTTCTCTCTTCACATGACAAATATTTTTCCAAAGCTGCTAATCACTGGAGTTGTTTTATTTTGTTT
Organism: Eulacestoma nigropectus; assembly: GCA_013397775.1. Lineage (NCBI taxonomy): Eukaryota > Metazoa > Chordata > Aves > Passeriformes > Eulacestoma > Eulacestoma nigropectus. The sequence continues at coordinate 155,018 of VZTE01004508.1, forward strand.
CTTCAGACCATCACAGCTACCACAAAGATATCACACAGTGTTTAGTTTGGAAGTACTGTGTGAAAAGACAATGGGGAAGTAGAGGGGGAAAAAAAAAAACTTCGCCATACCCATCACTGCCTTGATCATAGCAGAGGAATTGTATTTCACTGAAATGGGGATAACATTGGGGGCCAGAAACAGGGAAGACAGCAAGCAAGCACACACTACATAGCTCAGCTGCCTATAAACTATTTAATGCATAATAAAAAACTTGATCACAACAATAATGAAAATATTAAAGCTTACAGCACTTGCAGCTCCTTAAGTATCTATCTTTCAAGGCAGAGTATTCCTACTCCTATGCACCTGCATTTTTGCAGTGTTCCTTCATTATAGATTAGTCAGAGACCTTAATTTCAGATCACTCTAGTGATTTTAGAGTCTTATAGCCATGAAATTACATCTTCAAGAGAGTCAAATAATCTCATCATGCACTGACCTACGTGTGTATTTGCATATTGGCACTTAAAGCTTTTGGCTTTAAACACGCAGACAGGGAGGCAGGGAGATGAAAAGATGACTGAGGTTTGAGGAAAAGGCTTCCAGGTTAACAGTCAGAGAAAAGTTGCTCCTGGAAATTCTTACCAACACTTATGGAAGAGATCTGGGTTTCTAAACACAGCGCCAAGAGACATTTTTAGATGTTTCCAAGACACATCCACACAGGACTGGCAGATGCCCCGCCAGACCATTGGGAAACCAATGCCCTTTGAGAGCGGTGGCTCCAGGCCAGGAGAAATACCCTAAACTACCTAAAGGGACATTAGACGTTCAGCTACCCAAGTTGCCCTACAAGTCTCTACAACATTTTATTAACACAGAGATAATTATAACCAAGTTTAGAACCAGCCTGGTCCCTCCATCCTGTCCCCTTCCAGCCAGTTCTTTTGGTGGACAGGCACACGATTGCAGTGTGCAGAAAAAAAGCTGCTGCCTCGTGTAAATATTTTGAATACTCTGCATGGTATCAGTCTGTCTGAAGAAACTTTTGAGAATAGTGGTCATGAGAGAAAGAGCACATAATAAAAAACCTGAGTTGCACAGGAGGCAAATAGAAGGTAGCAACAGGAAAGGTCTAGGCTTTCGCAGCACATCAAGGGATTTATAACACTCTATTACTTTGTGAGAGATCATGGCAGTTTCTCTCTCTTAAAAAAAAAATAAAGAAATCAAGCTCCAATATGAAAAAGCATGCATTATGAACTCAAAACCCCCCCAGGTTTTAGATATCAGACATTATGGATATTAACTACCTGATAAGCACACTTCACGCTTCTGGAAAGTGTTTTCTAACTTCACAGAGCCACCCTGTTCTCCAAGGCCACTGTGATTGCTAATGGGAACCACCATGATATGGTGAACAAAGGTGACAACTGTCTTTTAAGACTCCAAGTAGTCTGCCTTAATTTGAGTCTTTTATAAGTTTACTCTGCTTGGTGGCAAGACTTTAAATTTGAAGTTTATACTAGCAATGAAACGGGTCAAAACAAAATATGTCCATGGCTGTTCTACAGAAGAAAAGAGTATGGCAAGAGGAAATGGTTTTGTTATCCTTTGGGCTTTATTACTTTCCCCAACGCATTTCTGTTAGTCAAAAGTACATTTAATACAAAACAGAAATTAGTGTTTAGAAGTCTGAAATGAAACCATGTCAGGAAAGCCAGTCATTGCCAATGGGAAAGACCTAGTAAAAATTAGTTTGAACATTCCAATTCTTCCAATTCTATTGTAAGCAATGCCCAGCAACCAAAACATGCCCAAACAAAATGAATCAGGCCTGACTGAAATTTGATTTTTGACCCGATTACATTCTTCCTCCCAAAATAACCTCTCATTAAAGAACTAAAAAGGCTGCAGTCAAGAAGTGGCCAACATAACCAGAATCTTTAGTGAGTTAGCACAGCCCCCTCGACACGCAGAAACTCTCACTTCCATCACAAGAACTGCAAAGCTGTCTGTGCTAAGTTAACAACTGAACAAGTTTCAAGATAGGATCTCTACATAAATTAGGACTGTGTCCAGACCCGAGACAGAAAACTAGGACTCCCAAGAAAAGGAGGAGATAATGCATCCTAAGAAAACAGGCAGCAGCTCTTAAATGGCTGTAAGAGCCCTCCAGAGAGTACTCTGAGCCTCTTGGCCTCTGGCAAAGCAGCACAAAGTGCCTCAGTGGGACACAGGGGGAAAAATCAGCAGAAACAACTCCACGAGTTCCTAGTGGAGAAAATAAAGAATGTGACAAACAGCACATTCAAGATGTGACAGACCCCAAGGAGCAGTACGCAAGGCCAGGAAAGATGTGCCACGGGAATTTAGAACAGGCAACAGGAGTCCCAGAAAGCAACAGGTTGACCAGACGATGCTGCACAAGCCCTCTAGCATCTCTCCCTACACACTCCTCTCTTCCAACCCAGACCAACTCCCAGACCTGCTGGCTTAGTTCATAGCTGAAATAATGGCAGTATCTGCCCGAATGTGGACCTGTTACATTCAGGTCTGCTGGTTGCCTACAGAAGGACTTGGGAGAGAACAGCAGCCCCCACCCCATGGCAACACAAACATTAAACCCAAGAGAACCCAGGAATAAAGGCCATTTTCACTCCCTTTATGCTCCTCCTCTTTCCCTCACATACACCTTGTACCAAAAAATGCTTAAGAGTTACAGGAAAGAAAACCTGAACTGAGTACACCGGAAGCATAAAAATGAAAGTCACAAAGATGAAACGCTGCTAGTACGATTACTGCATCTACCGCATTGTGCAGCATGAAACTTACCCACTCGTTACTGTAATTTGGCAACTGATTCTAAATGACTAAAAAAGGGCCCTGACAAAACTCACAGTAAGTACGATGAAACAAGGAAGAGGAGGAGGAGGTGGTGAACAAGAGAAAATTATACCAAGCTAAGTTGGAGATGCACAATTTCACCTGTCTGAGAAGACCCACCCTCTTCTAGAGAAGACATGCAAATTAAAATTTCAAGAAAAAACCTCAGTGCCGGGAAAAAAATTCCCACTTTGTAACCAGGCTGTATGCGCTTGATGCTGCTGGAACTTGTTAAACACTACTGCTGTCAGCCAGACACCCCTGCAGAGAGGACCTGAATCAGTGCAGTGGGGATTTTAATTTGTGTAACAACTATCTGCAGGCTTAGAAGCACACAGCTAATGAGGACTCGTTGCCTATCCAGAGCAAATATGTACCGTGGAGTGCAGGTAACTGGCTTTCTGCTGCTCATACCCTCTCTCATATGTGTAATTTCACCAGATTTGTGAACTCCAAACATAACATTATCTGCAAAAGACAGTCTTCCAAGACAGAGGGTCCATTTACCTCACAATAACATCCAAAATGCTTCCAGTGGAAAGAATCCCATCTTAATCTTGTCCTGGAATTAGGGCAGAAACACAGCGAGGCTCCCCTCTCAGAAGAGCATCTGGTGTTTTGAAAACCAGCAAATTACAGATTCCCCCAACAGCTACTGAGTTATTCAGTGGAGGCTCAGTTTATCTTAGTTCTGTCTCCCCTACGTAGGCACAGGCTCCATAGCGAGCGACAGGAAGACTGAATTTCCTTGTGGTCAGCAGGCAAATTGTGCCTCATTTAAGTTACAGATACACACATTTTTGACACATTTTTGACGCATTTTTCAGACACAGCTGATGAGAGCTCAGCACTGCCAAGGTCACACGCTGGCCATTGCTGGGAAGAGAACTCCGAGAACAAGATGCTCCACACTTCCTTGCGTGGAGCATCCCAGATCGCCTGTGTTTTACCAACACACAAAGACCATATGTCCTGCCAAATAATTTTAGGCTCACCACGCACCAAAGGAATCAATTCAGGAAGCGAGATGGTATTTCTTTTCTGCTCACACAGAGTGACAGACCATCACAGTCCATAAATTTTCTGGTACTTCGTCTCAGATGCTTGTTAGTGAAGCGTTCGCCGGTACAGGAACTTGACTCAGATTTTAATTCAGCGCTTATGGTTCTGCAAAACTACTTCAGCACCAACCAGCTTCGTGCAATGGCTGCAATACCAAAAAGGCAAGCAGGACTGTGCTGTAGAGAGAACCAGCACCTGCATTTAAATTCTGCAGGCACTTACCGAGCCTTTCAGCTTTTGTTTAGTGCCCTCCATGCATTCCTGGTAGTTACGACTCTACTTTGGCTGGTCATCAGGAATTAACGGTGCCACAGAAACTCACTGAGAGCCCAAAGGCTGAAAAAAATAGCAAACTGAAGCCACCATGGTCTTTCTGGTAGCTGGGTTCAGTTTTGAGGCTGATCTCTAAGGTCACCACCTTCAAGGCTTTGCTTCACCTTCTCCATGGCACACACATGGATTGTAAGTGAATTGTTTCACATGCTCAAAGAGGAAGATAAGAAACAGCCCCTATCTAAAAGGACCCCTTGACAGAGAAGCAAAAATACCAATATCCTTCCCAGGGTCATTTGATCTGACACTCAGATAGATCAGTGTTGCCCTGTGCTGGAATTCACAGCACGTGAGGCTCCAAGTGTGGAGCAGGGTTAGAACATGAGTCTCTCCCAGTATAAAACTGCAGTGTGTGCAGCTAAAGGAGATTTCCATAAGTCACCTAACCCAGCTGTCCCCAACCTTTGACAGCAAAGCTTCACCTTTCACTTCTCTTCATCATGACCACTAATTTCTGGTCCCCCACCCCCCTCCTAGCTTTTTTTTTTTCTTTTGCACAGCAACATAAGGGATGAACAGGGAAGGCCAGAACTTACATTCTTGGGATCTCCCCTGCCCCCTGTCCACATCTTATAAGGGTTCATTTCCCACTAGGGAGGAGGCACTCCAGTCCCCAGTGCAGAAACACCAAACCCCAACTCTTCTCCAACATCTGCCAGGATCTTTTCTTTTTGAGTTCCTTCCAGCAACATCGATTTTACAACTCCTGTTTGGCAACAGAAAGCTTTTTCCAAAGTTTTGCAGCTCTCCATTCTGCACCTTAAATCTCTAACTTCTTGTCCTCTTTACAGCGGGCACAGACAGCAGTTCACTCCCTTCTCCTGCAGCAGGCTTTCAGATGTACTCTATGCAGAACCATCTTGATTCTTTAAACCTTCCCTTTATTACTGTTTTCTACACATCCCTGGGAATTTTTTTCCACTCATTTTTCTTACAGCTTAGTCCACAGGAAAAGGTGCCTTCAGCTGCATGCCACACTCCAGCTCATGCCAAGAAGAACCATTTTGCAGGTGTGTGGGCACTCTTGTCTAGGGTGCTTTATTTTTTTCTTTTGGAGTCAGAGAAAGGAAGGGTTTGGGGTTCTTGGGGGTTTTTTTTGCAGTCACCTAAGACTGACTCAAACTGAGGTTTCAAACTGCTAAGTGGAAGCACTACATTTTTGGTTATTACCAAAACAGGTATTTGGTAGGAATACAAGAAAGCCTAGAGCTTTTCTTCCCCTTTAGAAGTTTTGTCAACCTTACTGTGTTCATGAACAGCGCTAAAGAAAAGCCTCCAGAGTAAATACAGAGGCATAAATGAATGTAGGCAATGGTATCACCAAAAATTGAGGCTGTTGTGATTAATCTTACGCAAAGGGAGGGTTCAAGAGTACCAGCAGACTCCTCTGTTCCAGACTAAACTGCAATCCCACTATGAATGATGGTGCCAACCTTTTGTTTTCCATTGTAGGTACTCCTGCTGCACTGGGGAAGAGCAAGGAGCCAACTAGATAAGAGGTAAGCAACCAGTTTTATCTGCTCAGTGACAAAATGCTCCTACCCAGGAGTACTCCACCATTCCCCACACCAGATAAGGCAGAAACCTAAAAACAGAAAAACACAGCTCTGTTTCCTCTTTAGGGATCTAGGACAGTTAATGCTGGCCAACAAGAAAGGACAGGCCTGTGAGAAGAATGGGGGGGGGAGGGAAAGGAGAAGAACTGTAAGTTGGTTATTTTAGGTCACCCAGTAAAACCAAGGCATCTGTGCAATGCTGCAAGGTTCATATTTAGAACTAAATTCATGAGGTTCAGAAAGGCAGCTTACAAACGCCACAGTATGCTTCAGACCATTCTTAATGCTTTTTGGCCTGAACCCATCACTTAAAAAGCCAGCCATTTTTTTTTTTTTCCCAAGCCCACCCCTCCCACAGACCTCCCTGCCAAAGGGCAGCGATACAACAGACATTCTCTCCAAATTAAATACACTTCTTGAAGGATGAGGGTCAGGAGGATGAGGGCACTACACTTTAAAAAAGGGCATTAAAAAATAATTATGCTAAACCACGTATCAGCACAAATTAAAGAGAGACAGTAAAACGCCTGCTTTCAGCTTGCTTAAATATTCAATTAAAAAAGCCATCCAGGCAAAATTTTATTAAAATAAATCAGCTGAGGAAATGCCTGTTAAACCAATCTGAAACCACATTCATTTGGACGTTCTTTCACTGAGAAGGAAGTCTTCACTCTGCCAGTATCAACCCAATCGTGTTCTCGTAGGATGTGCCTTCCTTCACAGCAGCAGTGGTGTGAAGAGCAACCAGCGCTCATTTCAAATGCAATGCCAAGTGCAGTAAAGCTTCTGCTGGCTTCCCTCGTACAAAAACATTCTCCTCCTCTCTCAGGCCCAGCAAGCCAAATTACCCACAGATAACCCTTCACAGAAGTTCATAGCTTCCTCTGGGATCCAACAAGACAGGTTTGGAATTGGTGATGGAAGAGTTAGTGTAGATGGATGTAAAGCACAGCCTTTCTACCCATAATGCCTTGAAGGAAAACCAAAGGTTCAACTTCCAGATCAGATCTACCACTTGGATGCTTGACAAACATTGAGATGACTCCACTTGTAGAAAATGTTTAAGGTTTAGGACATTAAAATTTGATGAAATACAAACAGTGCAAGAAAATAAGAAAGATAAAAACGGATTATACCACTTTCTTTTGCTGTAGAGAAAGGTACAGGCTCATTACCTGAACGAGGTAAGGCTCATGGTGGGTTGCATACAGCAGGTTCTGTTATTTCAGAGATAAACACCGTCTACCTGGTTTTTACTGTGAAGTATAACTGAGGTGATGCTGTGAACACCACAAGACTCATCACGGCCACTTGGGTCAGCTCTTGTTCTCCAGCATGATATTGCTTCTGAAAAGCCAATACACCACTCCAGCAGTGCACTGGAATACATCAGAAAAAACCTATAGTACATAGACAAAAATTAAACTTTTCCTAATTGGAAAGTTGTTGGCAAAAGCTTCAAAGTTAAAAAAAAACCAGAGAAGTTCCATCAAGAGGGCTTTGGTATAGGCACAGCTGCATTCAGAAGAGCTTGCCAGCAGTATACATTTAACGCCATAAACGTACATATTTAATGGACATGTCTTCATTCTTAGACTATATGCTCCAAAAACCTTTACCATAAGTTATGGTCCTCAGTTCACAGCCACAGCTCCAGCTGCAACAAGCAAGATGAAGCAATGCCATTTTTAACCACAGTTTTCAAAGGCAAGGCTAAATGCCTTTTCTAGGAGCTGAGCAGGACCCCGGCAGCAAACAAGCATGTCTATACCAGGTCAGAGCCAAGGTCCACCCCATCTCAAGCCACATACCTGGCAGTAGACAGCAAATGATGGCCGGAAGAGCAGAGGACCAGGGCAAGCACATTGTGACCCTGCTGCTGCTGCCTAACACCCCAGTGATCTGCAGCCAAGGCACTTCTCTGCTGCTGCCTCCTTCTGAGTTGAGCTTAAGGCACCACTGCTGTCAGGCAAACGCAAACCCAGTCCTTTCAGAGCAGGCAGAAGGAGAGGGCCCACTGAGTGTTTTCTAATGAATATTTGGGCAGGAAAGCTTGAAAGGAATCCAGCAGTGTTTGGCAGCAATAGGTCTTGTACCATCACGGAAGACGCTGGGGAAAAATGCAGCTGGAGCATTAAGCCAGCCAGTTCAGATTCCATCGACAGAAACAACTTGAGACAATAAAAAGCAAACTGAGTTACTCAAAGTACATCCTATTTCAGATTAAGCCATCTCAACTCCTAAAAGATCATACAAACAACATCCTTGCCACAGTGTTAGCTAAATATGAAATACATCTGTTTTCAAGTAGTTGTCCTCTCCACAAATAAGAGCAATACCACAGGCAAATTCAACATGAAAACCATTTACAAGTTTCAGACGAGTTAGTTATGAGCAGAGACTGCAAAAAGGCATGGCCCCGTCCCCTTGCCATGGGGTGGCCAGGAAAGCAAAAGACAAGATAAAAACCTCAAAACACGAAAGTCCAAAAGCCACCTCAATGCCATGATCCCAGTGATGGTATTTCACTGGAAATGGAGATCAGTAACAATCTGCAATCTGGCCCAAAGTCCCATTGCTACTTATACTTTTTAGCCAAATGTACTTTACAAGCAAAGCAAATTTTTTTTAAAAATAAAAATCCTTCAAACAGAGAGAAGACTCCTGCGCTCCCTAGGAAGAGAGGGGCTCCAACCCTCTGTAATACAACTAACCTCAGGAAGCTGTCTGAGGAACCAGAGGCGTCACCTCTGCTGTGACCACCAGAAGGAAAAAACGTTGCTCAGGGGGTGATTTGGGTCACAGCCTCTTCATTGACCTCAGGAAATGAAAACCTTTCTTTCACTTTGGCTTCAGTCCTCTTATAATTCAAACTTGGCTGGCTACATGTTTAATAACCCAAGGGCCATCAGCATCAAAGAGATGCAAGAGGAAAAAATTCAGCTCAGACATGCTGGTAAGGAGATCAAGACTTCAGAAAGGTATTGGAGCAAGGGGCCCACAGAAAAGACACTGTGCAGCATAACCTTGGGTCAATCAATCACAGCTGCAACTGGGAGAGGAGCTCTTGCATTAAAGATGTGTCAAACCTAGAGCTTCACATCTCTGCTCACATGGCAGAACAACATTCACACTGAAACCTGCTGGAAAGTTACCTACCTTTATCAAATAAACTGATTATGGTTGTGTTATTTAGCAGTATGTCAGCTATTATCACAACTTAGGTCCACAAGCAGTCTAGCTTATATCACTACCAGGAACATGAAAGTTGACCTAGCAAGAAAAGACTGAAAACTGGTAACGCTAAAGCATGATACGAATTATGTCAAGAGGAAAGACAGGCTGCTTTTGAACCAGCACATAAATCACACTTTTCCTCCATCGTGTTCCCCTGAAAAGACCAAATCTGCATTTGAAGTACCAACAACTTTGAATCTCCAGGGGGGAAAAAAAAAGCGTTCTTTGTGCAGAGTCAAGCTTCGGCAAATCTTGCAGCAGTAATTACAGACACTGCCTCCCCAAGCCATCTGCTGTGGCATTTATAACTCCTGGAAGGGCAGCAGGCAGAGCTGGTGGAGGAGAAGAGGAGACACAAGTATCTCAGCAGCCAAAGCCAGGCTGCACAGGAAAGCTGCGACACCAGTCTGACCCAAACAGGAACTTACGTCCTGGTTATCCAGCCCTCCTTCAGCTGGCAGATACAGCTGGTGTTCATGTAGCAGAGGGAACAGTGGGATCTGCATCCTTTTCAGATCACAGGGAATTAGGAGACCACCCTCAAGTCAAACTAAGCAAGCCCCAGGCTGGCAAGGCCCCAGTGGGAAGCATCTGACCAGGATCTCATCCCACAAATGAGCAAACTCGTGCTCTAGAGTCAGTCTGAGCAACCCAACTTTCACATTCAGATGGACGTTCCAGATCCCAGCACAGCCAACAGTTCCATACATCTCTCCTCCAAGAAGCGATGCCAGTGACATGGTCAGAATAACTCAGAACGAGCTAAATGCATCCTTTATCAGGACACGTAGGTTCCACCTTGACCTACACACCTTCATGCTGATGACCACAGCATCTGCAGAATGTTTTCATCAGCACAGATACAGGCAGAAGAAGGGGCAGCAGGACAGGCTCACCCACCCCTTGCTCACACAAGCAGGAGTTCCAGCAGCAGGCCAAGCCCCGGGCACGCTGCAAATCCCACCTTCCCAGTACGGCTGGAGACAATGCCGATTAATTGTTTTGCCATCCATACAAAATTACTACAATACTCATTTCATAGGGTTGTCACAAGGATTATTTAACATCTCTGAAGAGCTCTGAAGAAGAAATAGTGGCTATTGTTCTCAGTACCATAGAACTGGGAACTATCTCACATGAATTTTGCATGACTGTGCATGTGTGACAGTTGCAGCACCGATACATTATTTTTCTTCACACAAAAAAAAAGCCTCACAGTAGCTCATTTACTCTGGGCAACATTTTAGTCCGAAATGTATTTTGTTTTGCTTGTTAATATATCCTAAATACACATCAACTTTGACTATTTAATTAATAGATTCAGGTGCTGTTTCTAGTCTTTCTTAATTAAGGGAAACACCGCATTTTTCACAAAGAACTCAGTTTAGGCTGTCAGGGCTTCTAGCGAGCACGCTATAATTACCTAAGCAATGCTAACACACAAGAACAACATGAGGAGAAAAAAAGGGACTAAAAATGTCACTGAAATCTCATTTCATTTACAGCAAATGAGAAAGTCTGCATGGAGAAAAGCTGCTACACACAGAAAGAGTCCAATGTCGTACTGCTTATGCCTGACCATTAAATAGCTCTTAGCATTGATGCAGAACGTTGTAGCAGTTTATATAGTTTTTTTTTCCCCTGAATACACAAGAGCTGTTGGATTCTAAACGTTCTGCAATACACTTGGATCTACCTCATTGGTATGGAAAACTACTATTATTTCAGTCCAAATGTATAAGAATTCTATATGCCTCTTCTTTCTCATAAAATACAAGGAAATCAACACTTACTTCAAGGATAAGCATTTTCTACTTTTTTTTTCTGAACAGTCTGAAACTACAGCAGTAATCAGACAATTAGGCAACAAGGTTGCAATCCAAGGCAAAGCCGATTTGGCAGAGAAAATTACGATTTCCACTACACCAAGCTTCAAATGATCTTTAAACTCTTTCGGACATAAACCACATCTTTTGTTTGCAGAGCAAACACCACATTATTGATGCTACTGCAAGATAAATGACAGTATTAAGACTAGTCAGCACACCAGCTTTCATTCCCCATCCAAGAGGGAACAGAAAGCTCGTTCTCTTTATTTCATCCTCGCTCTCTACAGAGGAACTGGCACCTATGGGTGCACAAAAAAATGCAGCATTGCAGCAGCAAGCAGAGCCTAGGTCCCAAGTTCCCCAATTCCCAGGAGAGGCACGAGCCCAAAGTTACATGCTTGCTTTGCCTAAAGTTGTATGCCTTAGAATAGCCACAAGGGTGGGGGGGAAAGAAGAAAAGGAAAAAAAAAAGAAAAAAAGAGAGAGAGAAAAAAGCAACAGGAGCAACTGGGCTATTTTACCAACAGCAAGGAGATGTACTACCAATTCCTGCTTTCCTCGCGTTTGTCTCATAGAGATCGACAACTTCAGAAAGTTCAAGGTGCCAAGACAACACTGACCCCCTCACAAAACAGGCATGAAACAGAAAGGACACTCTGATTGTCTGTCTGCCCATCAGTCCAGTGGGAAGTATGTTCATGTAGCCTGAGCTGTTCATTACTTTGATACCTTCCAGGGAAAAAGGTTTTTCATAATTGCCACCCATAATTTCCTCGGTCACTGCAATGGCCTCCTAAACGATTTGGGTTTTACTTGGGTTTACACACAAAAAACAGCTCCTGTGACACTCAGTTCCTTCTTATAACACTGAATACTCATTTAGACAAGGATAAGAACCTAAGTCTTCTGCCTCCCAAGACAAAAGTCCCATCCAGCACAGTTATACTGTTCAGACAGCTACAGGTACATGCACAGCAGAAGGAGGAGCTGCTGCAAAGGACTGAATCCAAAGGCAGCAGTTGTAGATTGGTCTTTAGAAAAAAGACAAACATTTCTTTTATCTTTGCTTTGACTTGTAACACCCCTAAGTGTTCATCTCATCATTGTCATATCTTGCATACTCCTAAATGTATCCAGACCCACAGGCACAAGGAAATGTTACAGGTAAATCTTAGGTATATACTGGTTTTGGAAGCATCAACAAAAATACGTAAGCAAGGGTTTGCTTCCTTTTTAGCCATTTGAAATTTGGACCTCTGCAATTAATAAACTAAGTTGGGTACACCAGCAAATTAAACACTTCCTAGATTATCTTGATTTTGCCTACAGGTGCCTGTGTCCTAGTGATAATCAGCCCCCAACTTAGGTGCTGACTCATGCCTGGAATCCTACCAGGATCATGCATCAGATGGCAAACTGATTTTCATGCAACACATTTAAGAGAATTTTCATCAAGCACACAGCAGAGGCCTGGGGATTAGTGTCCCTTTTTCTTATTTTATCTTGGTTAATATCATGGGTAAAGAAGAAATTTGGGTAACACCTTCAAAATACCTCTCTATTCCCTTCCTTTTGGTTTTGGTAAAAAAAAAAAATGTTATCAATTACTTGTTAAGAGCTACTCACAAGTAAAAGCTCCCTAGCCCTACCGTGGAATGCAAGCATAGACAGAGAATACTTATTACTGATGGCTCTGCACCAGAAGGTAGTAGAACAGTTTGAGAAACAATGAAACCTTAGGTTCTCTTTGGGTTTTGTCATTTCTTTTGTTCTTTATCTCCCAGAACTCCAGGTACCAATTGCCAAGTCACCTGGTCTTTGTTCAGGCACTGACTATAACCAGGCTACGCATGCACCAACTCAGTATGAACACTAAAAAACCCACTGAAAGAACAGGACATTTTTAGCCACTGCAGATGATAATTAAGTTTCTCCATCAGTACCTTGGCCATTCCTATCAAGAATTATGTTCTCATAAGCCAAAGCAGCAAGACTGAATGCAACCTTTCCTGGTTTTTTTTTTTTTTGAATTTGCATAGAGTGTAGAAGCAGCCTCCCAAAATTTATAGCTATCGTAAATTTAGAATAGGTGAACTCATTACAGTTAACAGCAATACTTTATTCACACTGGTTCCCCACAAAATGTAAGCCTCAAATCCAATTATTCTGTAATAGTTTTCTAAATAAACAAGTCACCATTTAGGATTTGAAAACAATGCATCTTTCTGCTAAGAGAGGCAGAAAGGGGAAAAAAAAAAAAAAGAAGCTAGCACAGGACTATGCAATAATTTCATTTTGTAAGAAGATTAACACAGAGCAGAAAGCTTTAGCTGTGGCTGGGAAAAGAACATATACTTTGTGCTAGTAGAGTTCCCTGTAACTGTAAGTGGAATTTTGTCTGGTTTGTTACTGCACCTCTTCACAGATAAAAGAAACCACAAGGGGAAGAGGAAATAACATTCTTTTTTTTTTTTCTGTCCAACATTACCTCAACTAAAGTCCATTCTGATTTCAGCCCTTGTCAGGCACAGCTTGAGCACACTCAGCGGAGCTATCTGCACTGCACTGTTGAACTGCTCTACAAAGTTTTGGTAAGTGCTCCTGCCATTTTAATCGTGCTCAGCAGGGACAATCTGGTCAGGTGTTTTTCCTGTTCTTGTTGAATTCCAGCTATATTTGGAGACCAACTGTTCTCTGTCCTGCTTTCTCCAATTAACTGTGTGTATAAGGGTGGAGAGGTGAAGGTGGGAATTAGGGGAGAAAGACATAATGAAACTTTCTTAAGAGTACATAAAATGGCTCTTAAAAAAGGCTGAAAATCATACCGAAAGTAATGAGCATAATTTTAGTCATGAAGGCTCAGTAACAACAGATGTGAAAGGGAAGAAGACTAGAGTACACAGAAGGGAACCAAAAGCCAAGGCTCCTGTGAAAGTTACAGAAAACGTTAGAACATTTATGTTTAAAATCCAAGAGTCAGAACCGTTCGCAGCACAAGGAGCTCTGTAACAGCCCAATGCTCAACTCCAACTCCATTTAACTTCATCATCACCTACACAGCTGCAGTCTTGCAGGAAAATGAATGGAAAATGTATGAGTCCTTCTGCTTGCAGAATCAAACTTCAAAAAAAAAAAGAAAATACATATATCTGAGATTACACTGAACTTCACCCAAACGGCCTGTGGGTCAAGTAGAGTCTCAGGTGAAGAGCGTCACCAGAAAAGAAACAGTGCCAAAACAAGTGCAGAGCTTTACCACTCTGCTCCCAAACACGCTTGTCACATCAGCAATTCACTGAGAGCAAACATGCCATCTTGGACTCCAGCCTATTTCCCTTAGAGCAAAAGAGGGGGAAAGGGCATGAAGTTTATTTTGGACTTGAAATTAATGAGTACGATAACATGATGAGCTAATGAGATTATTACTGCTTTGAAGAATGAGCAGCAAGATTACCGGAAACTCTGACACTTTCCTTTCTCATACCACACCTGCTCTCTGCCTAATCAATGAGGAAATATGAAGATTCAAAGAAGAAAAAATATTGGAGGGGAAGAACATAGAAGTGTGGCATCAAACAGGTAACAATCTCAACACAAAAATTTCCATCAGAATACAGTGTATTAAAAGCTCTAAGGGGAGAATCAGTGTGCTTATTTATTTAGATGCCTACACATTAGACTAACACCTTAATATATCCATCAGCATCCTCTGAACAGAATCCAGGCACAACAGCATTCCATTTGGTTGCCTCTCTCAGATCAATAGGGTTTGCTCTTCTCCATTTTGCACTCGCAAGCCGTGCACCCAGGTACAGCCAGGCTCCTCCGAAATGGGCTTTCCTTCTTTCTTCCTTTTCGTTTTAAACCGCTCTCCCACTTTTTGCTCATCCATCTATGCATCCATCCATCCTCCCCTCGCACTCGGCGGGGAGCCCAGCCGCCCTCCTCCCGGCAGCGAGCCGCCAGCCTGCGCCTCCCGGGACGGCGTCCATCTCCCCCGGGATGGGCAGGATGCGTTCCAGCCGGGACCATTGTGCCCTTCCCCGCACCGCCGCCGTCCCCCCGCCCCGGGTACCGCCCGCCGGCGCACAAAGCGCTGCCCCGGCCGGCGGCAC
>VZTE01004508.1:170526-197605 GCA_013397775.1 Eulacestoma nigropectus
GGAGGAGGAGGAGGAGGAGAGGGGGAAGGTCGGGTCAGATAGCGGGGGCGGCAGCGGCCGCCGCCGCCGCTCCTCCCGCCCGGCGCGGCTCGGCCCCGCAGCGCCCGGCCGGGGCTCCGCGCTGCCCGCGCCGCAGCGGGACGCGATGCGGCGGAGCCGCCCCCCTACGCCCGCAGCGCTCCCGTCCCAGCGCCCATCACCCCGCGCTCCGGTGTGCCCGGTGGTGGCCGTGGGGAGATTACCCAGCCCGGCGACGGGAGCGCGGCTCCCCCGCAGCCCCGCCGCTCGCCCGGGGCCGCTCACCGGAGACATGGTTCTGGCTCCCGCCGCTGCCCCCGGGGAGCGCGGTCCGTGTGCGCCCGGCAGCGCATCCCGCGGCACGCAGGGAGGGAGGGAGGGATGCAGGGAGGGAGGTGCCGCGGGCCCGGCCCCGCCGCAGCCGCCCCGGGGGGCTGGGAGGGAGCGGGCGGCCGCCGGCAGGGGTGGGCGAAGCTCTCGGGCACGGGGGATCTGTGTGGGAGAAAGGCGGAGATGGAGCCGTGGGGGATCGATGACGGAAACTCTCAATAAGGCAGGAAACGGCCACGTAACGGTGTTAATAAATGGCACAGTCCCGGGGCGGGATGGAGGAGAAGCGATGGAGGGAGCGGGGGCTCGGCTGCAGGCGCTCCATGCGCTGTAAATCCATGCCCTGCCAAGGACTCGACGTGGTGGAAGCGCTCCGTGAAAGGAGCAGGATCTCACCTGGGCTATTTGGTTGTTATTTGATTGTTATTTGATTGGTACAAATGTGACTCCAACAGACTGACAGTGTCTTTGTGTTCCTGCATATAAAGGAGCAGCTCAGAACGCATCAAAGGCCGTACAAGTTCGGTCCGTTTTTCAGAATAAGTTTTAAAAGATGATGGTTTCTTTTGGAATCTTAACTCGTTCTCTTCAGGGTGTGATGGGACGGCATGCAGGGTCTGTCCTGGCCAGAGAAATTCAACATGGTGAGGCTTTTATGGGCGATAATGAGTTGGGATAGGAAGGTCTTCCTCTCCTTTCTTGGATGCAGCATGGAATGACACTTGGAAGTGTCAAAGCTTGGAAGTCAAAACCTTTTCTTAAAAAAAAGAAAAAAAAAGTTAAATCGGAACAACATTTTTAATTACCAGTGTCTAGCGTTATCCTTCAAACACCTTACTGATGCCACTAAATAATCAAGTATAATCTCCAAGATGGTGAGTGCGTGCAGCTCTTAAAGCTTTTTCTTCAAGATCACATATGTTCATTATGTCTGAAAGATAGTTCCAGAATATAGATTTTGAGGAGATTAACATTAGGCAGTAATGTGGAAAGAGAGGGTCATAGTGCTCTCCGAATCTTCACAATAAAGCAAATATTGCCCTCAGCAGCTATGGTAGACCTATATAAAAAAAAGTGAGTTTAACTGTGGTTTAGGTTCCAAATGTCCTCTCTCTTTTGCCTGTGATGTATGACATTCAGAACATCATAACTCGACCTACTTTAGAAAAGTACACATAAGGAATATCTAAATATTTATGTTCTGTGTTTACCTGAAGTGACATTAAATCCCTTTATTGCTGTGCTTTTACTACCATCACAGAACTCTCAACTGGTTTCCAGATGTACTAGGAGGCAGAGATTCTGCCCTTAGGTCAGGTGGGTGTGTTGCTTTTCCTTCCCTCTCCTCCAGCACAGCCTGTTCCTGGCAATTCTGATCAGCCTCATCTAATGATGCTCAGCCCACACTGGCTTGGCCAACCACAAAAGCTTTGGCTGCTCTCCTGTGCTGGTGTAGCTTTATAGGAGGCTGCCATAAATTCCAGTAGCCTCCCTGGCTTCCTGGAGAACATCACAGGTGTATTTCAGTCCTCCCATGGAATGGAGACAGGACAAAGGCACTTTAGCCTTCTTCTGAGGGTCCCAGTGCTGAGCCTCCTGTTTGTCTTTGTTTTCCACACAGGTAGCACACAGGTATTTGCAGCTCATTTTTTTTCTGCAACTTCTGGGTTTGGACAAGGATGTTCATAGAGTAGTGCTTCCATTTTTTTTTTTTTCTGTGTGAACTTTTGTGTACCTCACAAGTCCTTTTCTAGATAAGAAACAGCCCATTCAGAGAAATGATCTCATAGAAGTAGCTCATGGCAGTTTGACTGCAGAAACAGAGCATGATGTAATTCTTCAGTCACAAAAATACTCAGATTCTATCACCAACAGGAGGACAGTTAAGCTTGCCTGACCTGTTTCTGGTCTACCTATATTTAAACTACAGCAAAGTGTAAATTCCCTGTATTATTCTATACTGGCAGTCCTACTTTGCAGTGCTTATGGTGTCCAGTGAAAATGTTCGGCACGTAACGATCAAATGATCCAAACTAAAATCTGAAAGGATGGTGCATTCACAGGATGTTTTAGCATGAGACAGATAAAGAGGAAAAAGAGAAAGAAAAGGAAGTACATTTAAAGTTTAGAAATAAAAATGGTGAATACAGAAACAGCATTTTAAAAAATCCCCAAAGATAGCACTTACCAAGTTTGCCAAAAAATGAATTTCCGTATTCCTGCTCAGCTGTGTTCTGACATCTTCTGGCAAAGGACATCTTCTCTTTCTCAGCGCTTAAGAGAGCTCTGTGAAGTTCTGGCCATTACCTCTGGGGTGAAACTGAGAGCAACTGTCCTGATATTTATCCATTACCATCCCCAGGCTTAAAATAAATCCTTCCACAGAAGAGTTTGCTGTGTGCATGAAGCAAGATTTCAAATAAAGCACTAGTAACCTTTTCAATTGAGCAAAATCCACGTAACACATCAAAGCAGTTGAAATCTACTTAAGAGCATGAGTGAAGCAGCTATTTCAAAGAACCCCAACAGGTCTGCAGGGTATCCTAGAAAGAAAGTCTCCTGCACTGATATTCACTTGTCAGTTTTTCTGAAAGTGTGAATATAATCAGAAGCAGATTTTCTCTCCACCTGAAGAGACTCTCTGAGTTTTTGAAATGTACCCATTTGTACCCATCTCATCTGTCATAGCCCCTCCTTCCCCAGATCTCCTTCTAGCTTCTCAAACCATTGGTTAGAAATCACTGGAAAACATTTCCAAGTTAGATTTCAGTACTGAGCTGTGTCTAAGACATGTTCAACACCCGGGTGCAAAGGCAGCTCCTCCTTGTTTCCTATCAAGTGCAGAGAAGCCCCAATTCCCTTCTGGAGTGAGCAGAATGCAGGCAACCACTTGCATGTTGGTACAGCAGGTCCTGCATGAGCTGCTGAAAGTTCAAGGAGACTTGAAGCTGACACTGAACTGGGGCTCATCTGTTCTTAAAAATTCAGGGGTGCTCCAGCAAGTGCAGATACACAGCTTTGGTCACATGTGTGAAAACACAGCAGCAACAACACTGTCATTTTCTAGTGTTGACAAACCCTGTCCTAAATTTAAGCTCTAATTAATTTGGGGTCTTAACAAAAAGCACACGCTGACACAATGCATTAACGTGCACGTGATACAAAAGATGGAGAAAGCCAGAATTCATCTCCCGAAGTGGTTAATACTTTAAATCCAACCTAACTGAATATCCGCTTAGCTTACCAAATGTTCAGCATTGCCTTATACTCCCTACTGCAATATTCCCTGCTTTGCTCTGTTCTTGGCGGTGTTGTGCTGTTGATAATGACAAATGAACAGAAACCTGTACTATGAGCACAGCTTTCTACCAGTTACCTGAAAACTAATTGCAGTTAGGGCTGAAATTTCTTAACGCATGAAACTTTTTCTTTCCTTTGGGAAAGTGTAGTCAGCTTTCTTGTGGCCATTTTTGAGTTACGCAAGCATTAAAAAAAGTCCTATCACCATAATTACAAAGACTTCCAGTGTGATAGAAGAAATGACTAGAAATAAAGAAGCTGCAGGCTAAAAATACATATATAGAGGGCATTTCAGAAGGGACTGCTGATTTGGAGTGCCTGTGTATACTTCAAGGGCCCAGCTTTTCAAAAGCTGTTGAGTTTGTATAAACAGTTCCCTTCCAGATGTCTCTGTTATATATATGCTTGTTATTTTTCTCTCTCTCTCCTCTCAGATTTAGTGTTGGCTCAATTAGGAATGAACTCAGAAAGTCTGATAGACAGAGTTGCTTATGAGACTGGGACACAGGAATTCCTGTTTTAGGAAAGCCAGATGATTTTAGCCAGAGGTGACATCCCTAGATTTTCATCTCCATGTGCATAGTTTAAAAATCTTCAGGCAACTAAGCAGAATTTAAGCAGAAAACTTAGGCAACTCTGTGAGTTGGGAGGTGTGGAAGGCAGCTTAAATTCCTTTTGTGCACTTTAGACGCCTAAGTGCTTAGCTGCTGTTGTGGTTGGAAATGGACTTTAAATCATATTAAATCCTAGTGTAGTTTAATTTGGATTTTCCTGGTGCCTTGTACATTTCTTTGAATGAAATCTTAACGAAACTACATATTGCCAGCAACAGGTAAGTGTGTGCATATTCTTTACTTTTCTGTATGTTTTAAAACGGTGATGCAGTTTAAAAAAAGAAATAAAAAGTAATGTAATGTTAAACTGTTTCATTGGGCAGAAGTAAGGAAAATCAGTATTGTCTCTTTTCTACTGGAAAATTAATTCTACTTCTTTACAGAAGAGTCTTCCAATACAAAAATCACATGATGCTGGGAAATAGGTCATGCTGCTCAGCAAAGAACAAAACCTTGCAATATACAAACACACAATACACATTTTGCTGTAACTACAACCCCTGCACTTTCTCTCAAAATTTCATTTGTTGTCTTTGGATGCCCTGAGGTGAATTTTAGTTCTCTTCTTCTCACACAGCACTTGGAGCTGAACCAAACACTCTTGATTTATACTGAAATTACGTATTTTTGCCTGTAGTCTAGGGGCTGTGTTTTGTACATATTTTTAAGGAAAAAAGGTACCCATTAATGTTAGTGGGAGTTCTTCTGTACAAAGAAAGCAGAATCACAGTCCTATACGTAATTGAATCAGAGGAAATGCTGGAAAAGCACTAATTTGGTTCAACTCCTCATAGCAGTATTTATTCACCTCCTCTCTTTGCAGTTTATTTTCAGCCTCAGGAGCCTGAGCAAGGCTCGCTGTCCCAGCCAGGCCTGTTTCCCACTGATAACACAGGCAGCCCAGTGAGTGTAAACATCTGTACTTAAGATGCTGAGTGGGAAATGAATCCAGCACATGCTGCGTTATGTGGCTGCAGAAACGTGGATCTGGAAGGGACCCTGGAGATCACTTAGCCCAGTGCTCATTTATCTGGTCCAAGTGCTACATAACCACTTCAGATAAAATTAAGGGACCTTGAAATGCACCCATGAAGGTTTTCATTTACCAGTGGAAAGCCTTGGGTTCAGCTTTGAGTGTCTCTTTACTTGGTTTCCTTTAATGAACTGATTTTCTTGCTTGCATGCATGTAGGTTTGATCCTGAGTTTTAGTGTCCTGTTCCATCAACCACCTTCTGACACACAGTCAGAAGTGCACAGTCCCCAGATCACAGAGTGAGCAAGAGTTCACCTATAGAGAACATCTATACAGAAAAGAAGAATGGGGTAATGAAAACCCAACTGAACACACATGGTCAAGGAAACAGAGCTGAGTTCACTGGGGTTTCTTAATTCTGAGTTTCCTGGTGTTTGCCACAGACACAGGAAATTCATTTGACACTGTTTGAGTCTCTAAAGTAATTCTGGAAGCTTAGTCAATTGATTTCCCTTCGCATTGCCGGAATGGTGGATCTGGGCCAAAATGTGAGCAAATGAGGGCCCTCAGCTTTGGGAATGCATCAGGAGAGGTTCTGTGCCAGCCACAGTACCTTGCTCTCTAGAGGCACTCACACACAGCTCAGTTTTGCTGTGTTTATAGTGGTGGTCAGCACTGCAGGCAGTGCCTCCAGATTTACAACTGAGTGTTGACAAACCAACACATCTATTTCATGCACTGCTCCAGCAAAAACCTCTCGTCTCAGAGCTAAGCTGTCTCTTCTGGTTTTGGCCAGAGCTGCTGGCAGGCTGCCCTGTTATGTATAAACATGTAAACCACAAAAAGATAAAAGACTGCAGCGTGCCAGATCTCTAATATAGATGAAAACTTGATTTCTTACCTCTGTGAGGAAGAAGTTGCTTTTTCCTGGCTTTGGAAGCATTTGCAGCTCAGTAAACTGCTGTTGCATGGAAGGGGATGTGCTTTCCCACCATGGTCTTGGTTTACTTCAAAATGCTTTCCTGGAGTAATCGATTGCTTTGCCAGCCTGAAACTCAATAAACATGGTTTTAAAAGGGCAGAGATTTAGTGGTGCTGCAGTCTGCTCCATAAATCTCCGTTGATTTATTAATGAATGAATGAGGCCAGAGATGATTGTCCAATATTATCTGTCATCATTCTTTACAATCCCTGATTTATGGAGCTGACTCCCCGTTTTCTCAGGTGTGGTTTGGTGCTGCTTGTGGAGTCAGACTGGCATTGTGACAATACACCCAAGAGGAAAACCAGCCCCTGTTTGTGCCATAAATTAATGTTGTAGGTACAGATACTAGATAAGCCCCCAAGCTCAGGTGGGAGCTGGTAAGCAAGTGGTGGCAACATTTCTGTTGGTCAGGCTTATTTGTATGGTTTTCTGTATCCGTTAATCTCTAGGCATGAGTAATTTTCCCCAGACAATGAAATGAAAACTGAGTGTCACGCTATCTGTTTGGTCTGTACATCTGTTACTGGTGCTCTGGTTTGCATAATACTGGTGAATTTTTGTGCAGTTTAGAGTACATACATATTTTATGGCAGATTTCAGTGTCATTGTCACATTTCTGAGGCTAAGTGGAGAAGAGAAAGGAGCCAGTGGACATCCCTCCCTGCAAGAGCATGAAAGGCATTTGTAATTCACACGGCCTCAGAAATCCCATAGCTGATGTACTGCTGCTTCAAAATCTACATTCACAAAACACAAGTTTGGAGAAATGCCAGTTTCACAGTCATGTCACAGCCTGCACTTGCCAGAGCTGGGAATGACAGTAGGGTATGGCAAATTTGGTGTCACCAGCAGTGCTTCAGCATATCTACAGTTGGGAAGAAATGTTTGGATGTATTTTTGTCAGAAGACAAAAGCAGCAATTACTGATAGGGAGTCTCTGAGGCACATCCAAGTGCATCATCACATGAAGCAGACTGTCTCCTCTCAGACGAAAAAAACCAACCAAAAATCCCAAAGCAACCATATTTGAAAGAACTAGGGGTTCATGAAGTGCTGGTCATTATAGCAAACTAAGAGTGGGACTGTTAGTCTGGAGTCTGGATTAGAAAGTGCCCCTTAATGCAAACATTTTCTGGTTGGAAACAGGATATCCATTAATCCAAGTGCAAGAACTGTGACTGACTTCACAGTGAGATTTATACCTCTGTGAAATCAAACCTATGTCAGTATTTAGAGGATTCATGGAAGAAACACTTCCCATTGTAAATGAGAGAATGAATTTGAGGAACAACAAAACACTCTTGTCAAGACAGAAAAAAAGTTAGTTTCAGGTGGCTTGTTTGTAAAATGTTTGCTATGGATAATCTGTTGGTGAAAACATAGCTGACATTTCAGAGCTCAAACCAAGTAAATCCAAAGCAACACAGAGGCAACAGATTTTGAGCAGAGAAGCGTCATGGCACAGAGCTGCCTTCTCTAGTAACACCCTGTGAATCACTGTGAGGGAAAGGACAGGCAGAAGAGAACAGGAGGCCAGCTGAAACCATCCCAGGAAATTGCTGTGCAGTACAAACTGAATCAAATCAAAAGGATGAGTGGATATGTGCAGAGCTTCCAGAAGCGTATTAGCACTCCAGAAGGGAAGTGGTAGATTTGACATGGCATTTGGTATTTGCCAGGAGATACCAATACAGGCACTGCAAGAAGCAAAGGCAATTCCTCTTCTGTAACACACCCTCAAGACACACGGTCTAAGAACAGAGACCTCTTTTGTATAGCCCTATTTACAAGCCAGGATTCATCAAATTATCACTTTAGAATGGAGAAGATTCTAGTGAGAAGCTGCATGACAAAGTTCATTCTCCCTGACATGGAACCTCAACTGGCCTCACCAAAAACCACTGAGAGGAAATTTGGCTTCTGAAATCAGCACGGGAGATACACACAGATGTGCTGCTTCACACGTCCTCCAGGATGAGAGACCAAATCACTAAAGGCACAGAAGCTTTGGATTCAGCAATGCTGTGCTGCACTGGAGTATTGGAAAACTGCTGCTTCTTTCTTCTTGTTTTTTCTGAAACACAGTCTTGGGCAAGACTCCCTGACAACAATAATAACAACAACAACAATAACACATACTCCCTGATGAGTGGCTTTTGGGATGAGACACAGCTTGTACATGTTTCTGCAGTCAGCAGAGCCTCGAGAGCCCTGCTCCTTATTTTTGCAGGCTTCGATGTCAGGAGACTTCCCACCAGGAACTGTGGAACGGCATTCCCATGTCGCAGTTTTTAGTGCAGGGGCTGGAGCCTCTGGGCACTGCGAGACTCTTGCCTGTGCCAAATGTGGGTGCAGGTAGAGCCAGGAGACAGGGGTTAACTCCAGACACTTATTGCCACACAACAGTCACCAGTGTGCCTGGAGTGGGTGCTTGGAATTGAGAATCTGGAGACGGCTGCATGGTGTGTGCACTAGTTATTTTCCATTGAGGTTTGGAGGAGAAGAAAAATGACAATATTGCTTGAATTATGCATCTTGTATCATAGTAGTGCCTTGCAGAATACATTATGGGCATTCATCAAGAAAGAGTGATATTCCATTTGTTTGTGGTGCATTTAAGCAATGAATATTGGTACTTGCATTGCAACTTTTATCTTCCAACTATAACTATGAGAAGTTCAGGCATTTTTGCACCAAATACGTTTGTCACTGATGGGAGGAGGTTGCCATAAATACATTAATTACTAACTGATAGACTGCTACAAAGAGAAGGTGGTTGTATCTAAAACAAGCCTAAAAATATAGATGTCTCCAACAAAGCATCTTTAGAATTTGCTGCCTTCAGTAATACAAAGAGCTGAAATTTCCAAACTTGTCTTTCTGGCTGCATGACCCTTAAAGAGTGAAAGAAGCAGTGTGCCATGGTTTTGCTGCAATTGTGTTGTCATCTCAACAGAATTCAATATCATCAAAACTTGAAACAAGTAAAAAAAGTGAACACCTGCAAAATATTAAAATCAGCAGCTGTTCAGTACTAGAATAGGTGTAGTTGAAAGATTTTCTTACCCAGTGATTGAATAAAGTCTTGGCAAATTCTAAAAATATGAAGAAGTCTAATTACTTGAGCAATCAGAATATCTGAAAAACACTTTCTGAAGCTTTTAAGTTAGAGGAAAGGAGTGAATAATCATTTGTTTGTCTAATAATTTAAATGCAGACAGGTACCAGAGAAGGTTATAGGGAAATAAATAATAGATGTGAAATATTGACTTCCCACATATTTTTCAGTTTCATTCTTTATCAAAAGTGCTTGGCATGAATTCATATCAAATTAAATTTCTTTTTTTTACTGTCATTATATCACTCAGCACATTAGGAATGCAAAAATTAAGCATTTGGATAAATGTATGTTAGAGCAGGTAATTAATTTAGTAAGTATATACACAGATCTTGTTTGCAAGGAAAAAATCTGACAGTGTAAAATTATATATGATTGCAAAACAACCTGTTTTAATGGCTTTAATGCAATAATAAACAAGTTCTCCAAATGAAAATAGCAAAAGGATGAAGGGCCAAAAAAAAAAAGCTTAAGATTGATTATATAAATCAGTGAATATCCAACTATGCCTTAAATCATGATTGAAGTGACTATGGATTTAAAATTAGAATTCTTGGGTACTACAATTTCAGATCCATGAAAAACTTTTGCCTATAAGAAAGGGCTTTTTTTCCTCACACAGAATTTGACATTGGAATATTCCTCACAGCAGAGCTTTTAAAACTCTAGCTGTTGAAATGTAAATATGGGATACAGGCACACACACAGCCCTGAAAATATGCAGGTACATTTTGCCTGGCTCGCAGCTGCCCAGTTGCTATTCAAGAGAGAAAAAAAAATGTATTTAAATGGCAACAAAACATAAAGAAGCAAATCCTCCTGGTTTGGAACCTGAAACAAAAAAAATCCTAATGTCACAGATCAGCCTGCTTTTGTTGCTTGAGTGTACAGACCAGCTTTCAGTCATAGGACTAACTGAAAGTATGAGAAAGGAAGAGAGCAGAAATTCATATATTGATTTTCTTTTTTTTCCAATCAACAAGACATTGCCTCTTTACAATATATTCCATCCACCACACAGCTTACAGAACAAGTACTGATGATTAGAGTGTTTCATAAGACAGTCTGAACATGGGTTTTTGGGAAAAACTATAAAAGTTGCCATTTCCAACTGGGAGACAGCTCATTAGAAGGCATGAGATCAGCTCAAATTATGCCAAGAGGGAGAAACAAGAAGGCAAAAAGATCCCAAGGTAGGCTGTTATAAGTATGGATTATTTGCCTTGCTTTAAATTTAAGACATATTTAACAAAGGGGATGTTTTCTGTTACTCCTTGGAGACTTTAAAAATCTACTCTGGTTTCTGTAATTTTTCTTTGGTTTTAATTGCTCAGGACTCCTGGGTTCTGGTGTGCTAGCAGTCATTAAATCAGAGACTGATGCACACCAACATCTCAGTGTTTATTTACCTACCTCTGAACTTGGTTAGAGGTAGGTAAACAGTCTTTCTGGGTTTTAGGGGGTGTTAATTATTTGATTGTAAAGCACAGTGAGGCATCTGTGCCTGAAAAAATGCCTCCTGTGCCTTTTGAGTGGCTTCTAAGTAAATCCTCCCACGTCTCCCCAGTGGGGCAGCCTCACTAGTTAAATGGAAAGGCAATCCTAAATTCACTCAAGGATGTTCAGTGTACTGAACCCACCCTGCCCTTCATTTCTAGCTGCTGCCAGCTGGCTTCTCTCACCAAGCAGTGCCCCACAGCCCTGGCCCCATCTCCAGCCCATACAGACAGCCCTTGTGTATTGGGAAGGGGGGATGACAGACATTCTAAACATGGATGTCTGCATGAAGGGTTTTTTTACCTTCCTTTAGCTGGTTTTTACTCAAACTTGCTCCTTGACATTGACTGGGGTTAGGAGGTGCAGCTTGGGTGGCTTGGGTTTGGGTTTTTAATAGGTTTTCAAAGCTTCACCAGCAATGCTGGACTATCAAGTGCTGTACCTGTGTAGGGGGTTTAGGGCCATCGCCATCCGATGACACAGAAGAGTTTTCCTCAAGGTATGCCTTTAAATGTCACAAAGATCAGGGAAAATTCCTGCAATCTTGAATTAAAGGTTTTTTTACACTCACTGTCTCAAGATCATAAGCATTTATGATCATAATAGATAGACACAGTTAACTATTGCCTTTGCAGCATTAAGTTTTACAGTTGCTGCTTGCAAAATCTGCTGTTCAAAGTAGTCTGAATTTATTAAGTCAAGGGTTTAAGGGCAGCTTCTCTCCAGAAAAACAAAACACCAAAACAAACCAACCCAAACCCCGCAATACAGCCAGAAAACAATTGAGACAGGTCTTAAGAAAGCTTAGTTCAATGTAATTGCCTTGTCAGGGAGAGGAAGGGAATGTCATGTTCATGTTGCTTCCTCTTCCCCTAAATCAAGAAATGGAATTAAGTGAAACTGATGCAATCAGGGCTCTGATTTGGCTGTGGTTGTGCAGCTGTGTCAAGCAATGGCAGCTCTAAACTCTGCCTTGCCATGACACAGCACAGGCTGTGCAGGAGGCAGCTCCAAGCAGCTCTCCAGTACAACCCTCTCCGCAGAAAATTTTCCCCCTTCTCCCTTTCTTCCTTCTCCATTTTGCCTACACGAAGCACTTTGCATGGTAGTTTTATATCCTATAATATGTCAGAAAATATGCAAAAATATTTACAGAAAATCCACACGGTATATGGCAGTTTTGTTGCCATTTCCCTAAATTCACCCACTGGTTAAAATCAAGATAAAGTCCACATTAAATGCAAGGGCAAAGGATGCTTTCTGAGCACCAATGTCCTCCCAAATTCGAGGTGCAGATGTATGAACCACAAAGAGAGCAGGGCAGGGAAGTGGCCTTGGCAGCCGAGGGGACAAGGTGGTGTTTTGTCCTGGGGGGGTGACCAGAGGCCCATATGCTGAGGGAGGGTGGTCTGGGGAATTCTGCACAGCCAGAAGTCATTATTAGGAAGCAAACAATAACTGATGAGACACTTGATCAAAAAGAGGGGAAGGTGGTGTGGGATAAAACTGTTGATGATTGCAGTAAGGAAACCTTGAGATAGTGACGTCTCCTTTCAAGACAGCAATCTGACCACCCAAGAGAGGTGACTGGTGTTGCAAAGTTCTCTCTGTGAATAAGAAGCCAATATCCTTCCCAGGACAAACAGGGAGCACAGAAGTCCTGCTCTCCCTCTGCTGGGGCTGAGCCTCGTGGTATAAGTCAGATCACACAGCCTTCCAAGGCCACTCAGCTGCAGTGGTGCACACCAACATCAGCCTCACGTGACATCTGCAAAATTTCAGGACTTTTGAGGAATTTGGAGGCTACTGAATGAAAATAATTTCTGAATTAGGAGCAGAAGTGCAAACAGCCACAAGCTCTGGAAGCCATGCACACCTAGCAAGCGAGGGATTCAGTTTTGATGCTCCAACTTGAATTGGACATGTAGCCAGAAACCTGTGCAGTCAGAGTGGCCTCGTTGCAGCTGAAGGAGATCCTGTCCCCAGAGGAAGTAAACCTGACTGAATTGTTCAGGAGGGCAATGTGGTAACAAATAAGGGCAAAGAAGAACCAACAAATAAGCACTGGTTTAGCAAAAATTCATGACTGAAGAGAAATTTAACCAATGCACCAAGGACGTGACAGGAAGAATGTCTCGTTTTCTATAAATCAGCACTTGATGAGTGGGTAATAAATGAGACTTGGGATTTCTTAAGTAGCTCAGCCTGTTCAGCTTCATAAGGAGAGAGTGATAATTATATGATAGGCTGTAAATATCTATCTACAGGGGACCAGAAATCTGATTAGTGAGGGCTGTTCCACCTACCAAACAAAAAGTCCAATCGTCTAGATGAACCTATAAACTCAAACTAAAAATGACATGCAAAGTCTGAAACGTGAGGATAGGTAACTATTACCAAGCTGTACTAATGCTGAATTTCCCATTTCTTGAATCCATTAGAAAGCTGTAGCAATGACTATGGTGGATTTCCTACTTCTGACAAACTTAAACTAAAAGATCAAAAGTTATGTTTGTTTGTTTTTTTGTTGGGGTCTTTTTTCCCCTAAAATACGTGGTGTTAACAAGAAAGTGTTGTAGAGATGTTCACCCTACATAATCAAAACTCCATGTGATTTATAACCTCCAAATCACTCTTTCGTGCAAACTCATCTGTTCAAGGTGCTTAGCAGGGTGTATCACAAGTTAAAGGAGTAAATTTTGGTGGGAACTGCTTGTCAAAATATTGTAATCCCCTAGCATGGCATCCTCATGGAATCCTCACTTTGAAGTCACAAATGTGTGTGAGAAAAAGACCCAGAGCTATGCAGAGCAGCACCAGTAAAATGACAATGTTCTGGAGAGATTTTTCTCACGTATATCTAAACAGAAAGAAGCTGAAATGATTCAAAAGACAAAGGGAAATATCTGCAGTTGAAATTAACTGTCACATCCATCAAATCTTGGATTTAAGCCTGGCACTTCACACTAAGCAAGAATTGCTTCCAGATTTCCACCATTCACAAATTGACAGTCTGGGCTAAGCAGACCATAATGTGAGCACTAAGAGAATTTTGATGAAATTGGACAAAGGGTGAAGAGAATTCTAGAAGCTCCACATCTGGTGGTTTAGAAAAAGAAGAGTTTTAAGCAGAGAGTAGCTTAATCCAGTCCCGGTATAAGTGAACACATCTCTGGCCTCCTGTGGATGATGCAGTCACACAGTGAGATGGACCAATAGCTCTGCAGAGTCACAGTGTGGACCTCTCTGGGATCTGCCTAAATTTTTAAAAAATCAGGGCAGAGATCTAATAAAATAACACTTGTGCCCCTATTCTCCCTCTCCATCCAAGGCAGGTAGAAGAACTTTGCTGCAGAGTCTGGAGCCCAAGGGTTTGGGCAAACACGAGTGACCATCACTGGGACCATTATATGTCCACATATAAAAATAGACTACCAAGACATGGAGAGCACTCTTTGGGTTATTTCCACACCTTATTTTTGCAGCTTTTCAGAACAGCAGCAGAGTTTGGCCACTTCTAACTAACATATTCGAAGAAGCTGCCTTCTTAACACGGTTTAGGTCAAAAGCAAACTGCTTTTGTTTGGGGTTTTTTTGGGAAAAGGATTTCACATCTGAATTTTAGGGATACTGATCTGAAACCTCAGATTGAAGTCACTCTCCATGAGATTTGCTTCCAGACTTGAGGCATTATTGATTGTGTAGCAAGGTTTAAAATCAAATTAAATGCAGTTATTTGCCCCCAGGAAGATTGTGTATGAAAGAAGAAGATGTTTCTCCAAGCAAATCTCCTAAAGTAAAAAAAAAGAAAAAAAAAGAGGAAATAAAGCAAAATAAATCCCCATTGCTTAATTAAATCTCTTCCTATGTGACAACATGTTTTTCTCTGTAGAGAGAATTTTTAACTTTGATTGTGAAGAACACTGGTGGAACAGCTCTCATGTGAGCCACAGCAAGCAGCAGCAGTGCCAAAAGCATAGCTAGGATTTTGCTGGGACAGTAGTGAAACTGCTGTTGTGTCACCTAGGAAGATAAAAATGATGCACTTTTAACAAATTCAGACAAAAATGTGATCACAGCCAGATTTTGAGAAGGAACGTTTCCATCCATTGTATCAGACTGAAGCTCATTTTCTACCCTAGCACACTCTGATGTATTTTGGGATATTTTCTAACATATCTTTTTTTCTCATCTCCCAGGATTGCATCAAACCAGTCAGCTTACAGCATTCCACATCCACAGCCAAGGAGAGAAGGGGGAATAAGACATTTCTACCAGCTCCATTTGCAAAGCTCACATGAATCAAAATCAAGCACTGTGGTACTTCTAAGCAGCCCTGACTGCTGAACCCTGGAGCTTGAACTTGTCATTTGAACAGTGGGCTTACTGCTTGTGTAAGCCATCATGTCTGAGATCTCTGGAATTTGAGGAGGGGAAAAAAACTGAAGACAAACTCCCCTTTTACTGTCTCAATTAAAATGCTGTGATTCCCAGGGTGGGAGCCTGTTGGGCAATACCTTCATGGTATTTGCTTTTTATTCAGCACAATTAATAGGTGGTTTGCAGCTATCCATGCTGATGAGTGCAAGATCCCCCCTGCTCACTGCCCCAAATCTTGCCCCAGGCACCAACCCTGTCTCTTGGATGCTGAGCCCCTACAGCATGCTGCTGTTAGGGTATGAGCCATTCTTTCCCAGGGATATGGGAACCCCTGCCCCAGCTGCTGGAAAATCCCTGCTGGAAGGAGCTCTGGTGGGAAAGGGATCAGCTGGAGAGGGTTCCCACTGTGGGCAAGGCACAGAGTCCTTTTTGGAGGAGACCTTGGTAGGAGAGCTTGCATTTGGGAGCTGCTGGATAAAGAGGGGGTAACCCATGAGCACACGTGGGGCAGCTGCAGAATCACAGACCAGTTCGGGTTGGAAGGGGCCTTTAAAGGTCAGCCAGTCCAAGCCCCCAGAAGGGAGGTTCAAAGAGGACACAGAAGAATGGGTGGGTGATGTGGGGCAAGATTGCTGTGGCATATTAAAAAGGGTGGGGAAATGCACATGGCTTGTGCACAGAGGCAGCCCAAGCCCTTGGCATTTATCCCTGTTCTGTCCCAGCTCCTCTGGGCTGTACCCTCAGCGGGGACAATGCAGCACACCCAAGCAGAAGGCAATTAAACTTCCTTCTGTACAGCAGCAGGGACTCTCTTTTTAGCCTCAGAAAGCTGCTCTCCAGGGCCTAAATTGAACTTCAATCTACAATTGAGCAGCACTATGGGGGCTCTGCTCTCAACTGGAGTACCTGAGAATTACTGCAATGTAAATAATAATTTCATAATATTCATGTAAGCCTGTTGTTGGATTGCAGAGTCACACACTAGAGTTTAACACGCCTGGCATAAGGTTGTTCATGCACAGTTTTGCAGAGGGTTTAATTGGGAGTGCTAAATAGCAATGAAAGGGTAACTCTGACATTTCTTCTGAGGGTAATATGGGTTGCACTGCCTACGACCCAGTAGATCCATATGGAGGATTCTGCTTTAAAACTGGCTTTTATTCAAGGCTCTTCAGAGAATTTCCCTGCTTTGCTTTTCAAATGCAGTCACAAGAGGAAAGGAAAAATGTATCTGAAAAATTTCAGTGGTGTGGGATTTTTTTTTCTTCCGTTTTGCTATAGCTGTATATTATTTCCCTCCTTTGCAAAGTAGCTTTGAAATACACAGGCTAAAAAGAGCAGATAACGTTTGTTTTTATTTAGTATTACTGTTTACAGTGGAGAGCTTATGATTTGGATAAATTTTCCAGGTGCAGCCATAGCCTTACAGAAGTCAATAGTAACTCTCCACTGCCTTTGTGGGGCTGAGTGAAGGGAAAGCAATCCAGTGGTGGGATATTGTTGGTGTCTCCTCTTTTCCAGAGATACTACTCAATCCAAATCTAAACAAACCTTTGCTTCACTTTTGGTTTTATGCTTGAAGGTCACAAGTCTCAGTTTTGTTTAGGCTGTACATGGGCCTTCTTCTAAAACCAGTGGACTCTTCCCACAAGTACATCTGGTGCCTTGTCTCTGATGTCCTGGAAACGAGCCTCCCCCTACTATCACACTGCTGTGTTAAGAAGGAGGTTTTGTAATATATTGAGAGTAAAAACCATACATGAATTTGTTAATTCAAAAAGAAGATCTTGCACTAAGACTATAAATAAAATACCCCAAGAAGGCAGCACAGGCCATCCTCGTGCCAAGAGATACTGAAGGACTGTTGAAATCAGAGGACTCCAGAGGGCACCAAAATTATCAAACTGCAAAACTGATGGATGTCAGGATGATAGATGTTGGTCTTTTGCCTACCTGTGATGATGACTTTCTGGTGGCAGGTATTCCCAAATTTGAGTAACAAACTAGAAACCATGCTGAACTGCTAGGACTGCAGCTGTAATTAGTAAGATTACATTAGTGTAGAAACACTTTACCCATTTTGCATCGAAATCATTTTGCATTCAAGTAATTTCTCTGACTGGTTAACTGTTCTGTTTTTTTTTTCCTAATGAGTTAGTTCACCTATTTTGGCAAAATAGACGTGCACATTCCAAATTCTGCTTATTTACAGCACTGATTGTATAACTCCATAAGTGTCCAGCTTAATTTTGTGGTGAGTTATGTGTGGTGGAAGCCACCACAAGAATTTCATTAGCCTCAACTCTAAAGCAGTGACAGTAATTGCTGTAAGGCTATAAAGATTGAGCAGGATGTCATAAAACCACAACAGTGGTGATAAGAAATGTAAATATCTTTGATACCTGGAGACCAGTTAATCTGTGGAGGCAATGTATGATGTTCTATACATTTGTAATATTTCTCTCTGTGCATCCTGTTGGCTGCAAGAAACTTTCTACTGTGAAAAACTTGACTCTAGCTCTCAGCAGGTCACTCGTCAAAACTGCAGCGTTAATTTGTACTGCTAATAGTGAATAAATAACTCATTGAAGAAAACAGATATCAACAGGAAATGTTGGAGTGGAGGCTGGGTAACAACCCACAGTGACATTCACAATCTTTGCAAAAATGGCCTGTCCACAACCTCTCTGGGCAACCTGTGCCAGGGCCTCACCACCCTCTCAGCAAAGAATTTCTTCCTGATACCTAACCTAAACTTCCCTCTTTCCCACTTGTTCTATCACTCCGTATCCTTGTGAAAAATCCCTCTCCAGCTTTCTTGTAAGGCCCTTGGAAGGCTGCTCTAAAGCTTCTCTCCTTAATATAATTTGTGTTCTCCAACAGATGCCAGAACCTCATCACTCCCTTCTTATGAAGGTGTGTCAGTGGTAGTTCTATACCCACACTGTCCTGCACAAGCCCTGACAAGTCAATCTCTTCTTCCTAATGTAGCCAAGTGTCCGAAGAAAGATGAAAATGCAGGAACCTGTTTCTAGCTCCAAATCTGCCATCCCACTGCAAGCAAGACAAGCACTGCTCTGCAAGAGCTAGAATGGTGCCTCCACACATGTAGACAAACCTTGGCAATGCTAGAGACCAAACACCTCCATTTTAATGTGCCTCTGAGTCATCATCCTTGATAAGGCACAGGCTGTGTGGCTGCAGTTCCCTGAGCTGACACTGAGGAAAATAAACACTGCTCTGAGAGAAGCAGAGCTGAGGAAGCTCAGTTTTCCATGGTCTTTCATCCTTACATCTCTTCTCTCTGCTCTTCCCACAATATCCCCTTCTACCTTCGTCTCCTGCAATTCACCCTTTTTCTCTGATTGCTCCAGCACCCCTCACATCTCCTCACTGTTGCATCCCATGGATGTGCACATCCTACCTTCCAACCTTTTCCCATGTACTAAGTCAGGGGCAGTTTCTGTTGTGGCCAGTCCCAAGCCACAGATGTGCTGACTGTTTGGACATCTGACCACAGACTGACCCTCCCACGGCTCAAACAGACCCGGTGACTGCCAGCACAGGCTGCAGTCTTTCCCAGAGGAGGACACACATAGGAACTTCCCTACCTCTGTGCCTTCAACTCACCTCTCAAATTTGGGTGAAACTGGTCGGTTTCAAGGGGGAAATTGGCAGACAAGTGTGATCTCATGGTCTTTGGGAGACCTGTGGAGAAAGCAGTAGGGTTTTTGCAGTTATGGTGGTACAACTGGGCAACACCAAGGCCCAAGCCTGTGGGACATCATGTAGTAAATATCTCTGGCTTTCTTTTGCCTCTCTTGCTCTCCTCTTTGTCTTGAAGCTGCAGTGTCCATACCAAAACTGCCAGATCTCTGAGGCCATGGTTGCACAAGCTGCCCTCGATGTGATGTCTGTCCCTTCTTAACAGCCCCTCAGGCAGGGCTGACTCAAGTGCCCTCACAGCCTCATGAGAGACAGAAGCTGGAAGCTGATGTGACTGCAGGGGGAAAAAAAGCAAAATAAAAAAGGCAAAAAAAAAAAAAAAAAAAAGGCAAAATGAAAGTAGGCATGGGAGCATTAGAGTTCATGGCAGTAATGCTTAAACCAGCACCACTGCTAGGAAGTCATTTGTCTGATATGCCCTGAATTCAGAGCTCAGAGAGGTAAACACCAGCCTAATACTGGCACAGGTCACTTCCTCCAAAAATGAAGGGAAAATGAAGGTGCGAGAATTCCTTCGCTGCTGCAGCCCCTGAGCTGTGAGAGGCAGGGGGCAAAGCAGCCCTGAGCAGAAGCAGTGGCAGAGCCCATCTGCCCCCTCCATGTACAACCACAGCAAAGCCCTCTCAGACCAAGGCAAAGACACAACTACACATCTCAGGCCCTGAAAAGATACAAAAATCCCTCACAACAGCTGTCCTATTGCAAACCCTGCACCTTTCCTCATTCCTTCCCGTTTTCAAAGAATTTTTCCATCACGGGTTTTGTGCACAAAGGCAGACACACTGCAGAGCCTTTGTCAGCATTGTGCTGTGTCCGAGCTAATAATCCTAACTGAGAAACTGAGCTTGACCTCAGGCTCAGCACTACAGCTCAGAGCACGAGCAAACTCACCTCACAGAGTCTGCAGAAAGGCTGAGAGGGCTTGGCTTGCAGAGCCACTGCAATCACTGCTTGAAACTGAGGTGATTACCCTTGACCAGGGGAAAAAATCAACCAGTGAACCAACAAAACAAACAAAACCAACCAACCAACCAACCAAAACACAAAACCAGAAAAAACCCACACAAAATACAAGAAGCCCAGGGACATCTTAAAACATCTGCTGGGAAGTGGTACGGAAACTAAATGTATGCAGCATGTCTGCCACCAAGGAGAAGTTATTCCTACATGGAGATTTGTAACAGAAGTAAGTCTGGTTGGAACAAAGCATGGATGGAAATGTGTTTTTGAAATCACGAGAAAAAAAACCAGGAAAACAAGGGCAGCCTCTGCCAGTACCCAAGGTCCAACAGACGGCTGTGATACACTAATGAAGGTGTTTATGCCAAGACCAGAAGGTCTGTGCTTGGATAAAAGCACAGCTGGGGTGGTTCCTCAACAGCAGATCCCACAGGAGGAAGGCAACAGGATTACAGGTACCTCTAAGAATCCCAAAACATGGAAGCACAGACGAAGCACAGCAGGGTTTGGTAACAGTCATGAAGGATGAAATGAGCAAAATTCTGAGGCAAATGGGCCATACCATAACTGCTGGCTTCTAAAAGGTGTTGAAGGCCCATCCAAACCCAACTGGCCATCACCAATGAAGAGGAGCTGCCTGTGTCTCTTATTCTCCACGTCACGCATGAGTGGTCCTTGGCCAAACTGCTTGAGCTCACACCTCTGCCTTCCTGTGCATGACTGTAACAGGCTGGGAGCGTAGAGGGCGAAATCTGCAGTGCAAAAATCCCTTACATCTCCCTCAGACATCACTTTGAGTTCTGCTGCTCTGGTTTCCTGCACCAAAAAGCATAGAGACAAACAAATAAAAAGCTTCATAGCTCTGAGACGCGATCTGCTCACAGCTTGCCCCCTCACTCATAGTTTTATGTGCTCCTGAAAGGATTGCACTTACCAGCTGATTATTTTTTATTAGCACTTATCTTTATGTGAAGTAGCTGAACAGGTGGAAAGAGTTTAACAGTTGGCAGCTTTCCAAATCCATCTCTCTCATCTTCCAGGTCTTCTCTTCTTCCTCCTCCTGCTGCTTTACTGGAATGGGTGAGCTGGGTCCCTCGTTCCTGCTTCTCCTCCCTGATCCCAGCTACAGACCATCACGTTTGGGAAGTGTCACAGCAATGAGGTGAGTGATCCTTTTCTCCCAAGCACTTCCCATTCCTGCCTTCATCTGGTGACAGCAGCAAAAAACAGAGCAGCAAGAAGACAGAATTCCATCAAGATGACTGAAGCATCAGGGTGTGACCTGTCAAATCCCTCTGAAACCTTCTTTTATTGTCTTCAAAACAAGCACTTCTGCAGAGTCCCTTCTGATGTTCAGTGCCTACTCTGTTTTGACCTGATTCTTACTAATGCTTAATGTCATTTCTGCTAGCTCATTCATATAAGACATGAACCCCATTTTGTTTGGTTATCAGTCATTTTTCTCCACTTAATAGGTACAGAGTAATCATAGATTCAATGGCTCTTCTCTGTTCTTCAGGAAGTTGAAATTCAGAGCCATTAGAGACACAACTACCATCTTGCTGGGCATCTTCCCATATTTTAATGCAAGGCATGAAAGGGCTTTTATTATGAAGGAGTTAAAGCAGAGTCAAGGCATAGCTGGAGCTGGGCAAAGGTATTTAGCAGAGCTCAGAACTGTCAAAATCCACTGTGCTATGCCCTGCTGCTCACCAGAGTGACCCACAGCTCCCTGGGTTCTTCATGGCTCTTCCCCTCTTCCCTCCTGCCTTTGGATGATGCAGAATTAACCATCTTTCTCCTCTTTTTGCTGGAACTGTGCCATCTCCCCACCCCTCCCTGTCCTCTTGAAGACTTCCATGACTAATTTAGGACCTTGCAGTTTCCTGCCCTACCTGTAAGCCTAAGCTGAGGGCTCTTCTTGCTGCCCAGTGGAGTAAAACAGTGAGGAGCTGAGCCAAAGTCCAGGCAGAAAATCACCTGTGCAAATCCTTATTCATGTGGCTGCTGGGGGTTGTTAAGCTTTATGTCTGTGCTGCAGCTTCATGAAAATAAAAATGCTAGGAGCAGGGAAAAAGCCTCCTGATTTGATCCCACCTTTTTCCCAGATTTGCTTTGTGATTGTGTAGAATCCAACCCATCTGCCACCCCTTTGGTAAGAAGAGACAAATAACTCAGCTGCTATTTGGTCTGCAACCAGCACAAGCTTGCAGAAATGTGAGCAGCCTGGTTAAGGGAAAGGTTGTGTAAGTGCAAACTTATGGTTCACAGTAGTCAGCAAGAAGTGGTTTATGGCTTTACTTGCCAGGGGCTTTGCAGAAACAAGTTCTGGCCTTGAAAATTCCTGTCTCTGCTCAGAAGAGGAGGAGTATTTCTATCACAATGATGATGACCCTCCCTGAAAAAAAAGGCAACTTTCACATTTCATCTCAAATATTTATATGTATGTATGATAATACATCACTTCAGTAGAAAATATTGGTATGTATTATTAAAAACGGGCTACAGACACGGCTCAACTTGGCCAAAAATGCCTCTGCAAACTGAAGGCACTTCTACCTCCTTTTATCTGAACCTGTGTAAATTGTGGAATAGTTCAGCTACACAGTAAAGTTACTGAGTCCTCATAATCCCTATTATCACTCTGGACCAGTCAGTCATCTGTGGTCGCTCTTATGCTTCTGGCTAAACTGAGATCTTTTTCCCTCACATATTATTCATGTCGTATGGAAGGGGGAAAAAAAAAAAATCTTTGTGCTTCTGCAATAATTTTTAGAAGGTGAGAACTTCTCTGAGCCACGAAAGAGAGAATCATCCTTTCAGCACTCACATTTCTGGAATAGTAGCACAGATATATTATTTCTTGTAACTGTTTTACACCATGTGTTAGCAAACCCACACAAGAGGAAGTTGCTTGTTCAAAATATCAGAGACACTATGTGGGCGTGCTGATACAATGAGAGACACATCTTCTGTGTCTGAGGGGTTGTTTTTTGTTTGTTTGTTTGTTTCTTTCTTTCTTTTTTTTTTTTAACTGCCAAGCAACATTTGCATGCTGAATGGGAGAAGTCTGGACAGAATGTTTTCTGCATCTGAGTGGTTGGTAGCTTTGCTTTTGTAGAAATCAGAGTTGATCTGCAGTAAAATCTGTATGGCAGAGGATCAGTGACTTTAAAGATGCAGAACACAAACATGCTCTGCCTCCCTCCTCTCCGTGTGCTACACAGAACAACAGAATATCCCACATTAATTTGCAACCCAAACCAGTTTTCTCTCACTGGAGATTCACACAGGTGTTGCTCAATATTTTTTAATTAAAAGGCTTCTTCACCTTCTGGGAAGAAAAAAACCCAACCAAACAACAAAAAAAGCCAAACAAGGACCTGAGCAGGATCTTTCATTTCCAGCAAAACTAAAATGCACTTATTTCCCTTTTCCCCACTGATTTTTTCCCCCTTACTAAAAGACATTGGTGTGTGCATGTTTTATTTTACTTTAAATAAACCAAACCCTTTCAATCTCAACACCTTTTAACACCTACCAGTGACCTGGTCTGAAACCACTGATTTATACAATTTGGCCATTTCACAGTTTGAACATTAAGACTATCAGAATATTGCTCAGAAAGAATCTGTGCAAGCCACATACAATTCTCTGAAGAAAACGAGTACTCGGCTGTTCCAGCTCTCATCACAATCACAGAAAACTTCCCTTTGTACCAGCTGGGTTTCATCTGTGATCAGTCAAACTGGCACCTCAGAAAAGTCACTATTTTTTGTAAAATTATTATTCTCTGTAGAGAAGATAAGGGGTTTTTTCAGGTAAAGGAAAATTAAGAGAGACTCATTACATAACCTCAGAGTGTTTTCTCCATTACAGATAATTTTGTCTTCTTTGAAATGCACTGGGAATTAATTAAAACCTAGAAAATTAACATCTTTGGTGTGGGGCAGGGGGAATAGCCTTATCATTTAGATTTTAAAAAAACCCCAAACAACAGAGCAGAGGCAAATAATATTTGATATTGCTGCATATTATGGAAAAGCAGAACCACTTCAAGATCCTGCTGAGCTGGATAACACCCAGTGAGAGAGACACCAGGCAGGAACCTTGAGACCCAGCAGATCAGCCTGACACAGTCAGGTAAGCAAAACCTAGGACTGCTTTCCTCCCTTCTGGAAGAGGAAAAAGCTGTATTATCACATTTGCCAACATGTGAATGCAAACTATAAAACCTCACCCTGTAAATGCTCTTACAGATCAGCGGTGACCTCTGTGGCGTGGCCCCTGTTCTGACAGCTATTTATTCTCCAGAGCTGTCTCAAACTGGTGGAAAAAAAAAGTCAAATGTGAAGCAATGGTAAAACATTTCTGCAAAGTTTTTAGGCTCTTGCATAGAGGATTCCTGAAGCACTATGCTCTCAAAACCTAAGACTCTTGGAAGAAATTCTTCCAGCCTTCTAAAACCACTTCTAAAAGCATCCCAGTTCCCCCTTCATCCCAGCCCATTGCTGGATTGAACCACCTCAAGTCCTGTGCACCGTAAAGTCAGATAATTTCTTTTTGCTTTGCCTTTCTCTTGAGGTGGGATGTTCAGAGTTTGTGTGTAATTTCTTCACCTATCTCAGACACCACTGTTCCCAACATTTCCTGGAAATAAGCACACTGAGCAATTTCTAATTGGCTTTCATGTGAGAAATGACAGTCTTCTGCTCCCATTCCCACTAGTCACCCTGCTTTATTCTTGTTTGTATACCTCACTGGTTCTTCTGAGAACAAAAGCAAAATGTTTGTATCATTTTGGTGACAAAGTGGCTGAATTTATTTCCATCCTGCCCTCACCACGTGACAGACCCACTTCTTCACTTTCCTGACGCCAAAAGTTTTTAATACTGGTTTTTTTCTGTTTTGTTTGTTTGGTTTGTTGTTTGTTTGGGGTTTCCAAACCAGATCCAAACTCCACGTTGTCATGAAACAAAAGATGCAAAACCTTTCAAAGTCCACCCTGCAATTAAGCTTTCAGGCACGCCATGACAGCCAATTTCACAAAGATTTTCCCTTTAAAATCAAGAGCATTGTTGATAAGCCTGTTGTTCCTTTCATTTAGTTTGAAGAAATCACTTGATCCAAAGTTAATTTCTAAAACTAGTGTATAATAATATTCGTAATTTTTTACCAAATCAAAATTTCAATGTATCCACACAATTTGTTCAGTAGCTCTGTGGGAAATAATATATTGATTTGCACTTCTCAGAATATCTGGATCCTACTACAATTACCAACATGTACCTTAATCCATCAGGTTAGCAACAGTTCTCGGTAGTATTAATCCATACAAAGCTAGAGAGACAATTAGCTTCATCCAGGTCTAAACTTGGGGATATTTATTCCTTGGAATTTCTCTGTGAAGCCCCAGAAGCTATTCTAACACTTCCCTGCACCCCTAGGTTGATTTGGCTTCATGCACAGCATCATTTCCCACTGCTGTCCTTTCTGCCCTGTTGCAGAGGAACTGTTTTCTCCCTGTGCTCACTTTACAAGTCAATACGTGGCACCTACATAGACAGCACCTTCCTAGTTGTTCTTTTATTTCAAGAAACCCTAACTCTTGCCTCACATGTGGAGATATTTTTTTTCAGGTTCAGGTCAGACCTTTACCAGGCCTGGGAGTGCATTTTCTGAGGGTCCCTTTGGTCTGTAGTCCTCTTATAATGAACTGCAGCGAAAACCAGGGGTTTACTGTGTGTGAGGTTTGCAAAGCTGGAAAGATTCTGGTTGTCAATGGGCATTCTGAAGAGATTTTTCTGTACTGCTATGATTGTGTTGGTATTTGCTGTGAAGGAAATCTGGGCTAGATAAAGCTCTGAATAACGGCTCTAAACCTCATCTGAAACGGAATTGTTTCTCTCTTCTCTCTACAACTACTTTTTATTGAGAATTCTCTATGTTTTACATATTAGACTTAAGGTCCTCTAGTTCTCATCCATACAGCTTTGCTAATTTCTTATCATATTAATATATGAGTTCTGTAACTTCTCTGAGGAAAAAACTTACCAAAACCAAAAATCAGTGTGGCTAGAAACACTCACAGAATAATTGGAGGAAAAACTCTTCGTCGGACTTACTTTTGATTCTGGGCTTCCCACAGTTTTTACCCTGGAAACATCTGAAGTCACAGAGCTCTTAAGAGCCAGCACTGAAATTTGAGAATTCAAACCAAACTTGGTTAAAACGATAACCTGAAGTGTATCTTGGGAGCCCACCTGTTTCTGACTGCTCTTTACTCCTCTCATCATGCACACAGCACTCTATGTGCTCAAGATCAGCCTCAATCAGAAAGCGTGAGCATCACTCAATGCCTGAAAATCTGAGTTTGGACCTGGACATGACTTGTAAGTGCTTGCAGCACCGAATGGCACAAGTCTGCTTTTCCTTGATCTGAACAGAGTCTCAACCCCCCCAGAGTCGTGCTGATCTGAACAGAGTCCTGAATGAGTAAGGTACTTTTCAGAGTAAAGAAAAATAAGGACAGAGAGGGGATGATTTAGGTTAGAAGAGACCTTAAAAATCATCTCGTTCCAACCTCCCTGCCAGGGGCAGGGACGCCTTCCACTAGACCAGGTTGCTCAAATCTCTGTTTTGTTCACACAACAATGCTTCATCCCTTCCAGCTATGGAAATCTTCATTGATTTCAGGAGGCTGAAGCAGCACAAATAAAATGTTACTGAATGGGAAAAAAACTGCAGCATGGAAAACCCCCCTCCAACTTGTCAAAAAAGAAACATTGATTTCACAAGCACACAAGATAGCATCTGATGACCACAAATGCCATCGGACACTCTGCTTAAACAGGATTTCAAATTACTGTTCTTGCTTAATAAGAGTCATAAACCACTAAACCGTAACAGAGCAAACAAAAAGATCTCCTATTCTGGGGACAATCTCCAGCAAATATTGTAATGGAAATACTTTGAGCAGATGAAATATTTTCCTTAGAAATTGTGTTCTTTCCTCACTGGGCAGAAATCACGCTGAAAATATGCAAGAAAATCAGTGGTGACCCTGTGGACCATGACATTGTGGTGGTCGCAGTGCTCTTCACAGCTCAACAGCTCCAGTTAAAGCACCCCTGAATTGCAAGAAGGGGGGGGGGGGAGAGAAAAAAAAAAAAAACCC
>VZTE01004508.1:197610-267155 GCA_013397775.1 Eulacestoma nigropectus
GGGGGGGGGAAGAGAAAAAAAAAATGACCTTTGCCATCCTGCTGGGAATGATGGTGTAAATTTGGCTGGGTGGGATGCTCTGAGTGCAGGGACATGAGTGGCTGCTCCCCCTCGTTCAGGGCAAAGGGCTGACAAACTCACCCACGCCTCTGTGAAGGGGCAGCAGCACTGAATGATTCAGCAGCTGCCAAGTACAGGCAGAGCAAGTAATCACTCCTTATCGCTTCCTCCGTGGTGTGTTTGATTTCACATCCCCTGTCGTACCTTCTCTCTCCAGCTGTCTCTATCAGACTGAACTCTGCCTGTCTTTTTCATTTTTACTCATACAGCAATTGCTTCAAAGCTCTCGCCAGCTTTGCCCCTTTTTTCTCTGATTTTTCTGCTTCTCCTGACATCTCCCCTGTAGTGCCATGAGCAGCCCAACATGAACCTTTCAAAATGATAGCTCGTCGTGGGTCTACAGAATGGCAAAACATCCCACTTCATTCCCCCATTTCTTTCCTGCTGGTTTTTAATTATCCATTTACCTTTTTGACAGCTGCTGTGGGTTTAGCTGAAACTTTTTTGAACACCAAGATCGTTTCCTTCAGTGGCAATTCTTCAGGGCCCACCACTGTGCACGTAGAGTTACATGCACTAAAATTAAGTCTACTCCTCTGTACTTGATAATGCTGTCATGCATTATTTTATTCTCAAGCTATTCAGCACCATGAGATCTTTCTGTAACTCTTCACAATTAGTTCTCATTTTGATTACTCCAAGTCACTGAAAGTTTTGGGCAAGTTTTGTCACCTCCAATAATTTTTCAGGTCACTTATGAGTCCACGGAGCTGCCATGTGGCCACCACACATCCCTGAGTGACCTTGGGTGGTGACCTTGTCCTATTGTGCAGACTGACAGGTCTTCCTGCCCTTAGTTTCTTGTCTTTAAACTGGTTGCTAGTTCACTAGACAACCTTCATCCTTACGAAAACTTAGTTTATTTAAGGAAGAGACTTCACCAGAAGCTTTGAGGAATACAAGTACCTGGAGTTTACTGGATCAGCTTCATCTACATGCATGCTGATTCTCAAAAAACCCTTAACAACAGATTTATGAGCCGTGGTTTCCAAGCTGTGCTGACTCTTCTCCATTATTTTGTATTTCTCCATATGCCCACTAATTTTCATTTTCATCATGCTTCTCACAAATCCCCCTGAAATGAAAACCAAGGTTATGTGTATGAAGTTCTTTGGGTTCTTCTGGAGACCTTTTCAGGGGTGGGCATCACGTGTCCGACTTCCTCTGACCTTGAGGCTAATTTAAGCAAAGCCAATTTCAGCAGTAGGTTTTTCACCACAGTTAATAGTTTGGCAATTTCATATCAGAGCTGCTCTGAAGCTCCTGCGTGAGCGCCATCTGGTCCTGTTGATCTGTTGTTATCTGTTTTAGTGGTTTGCTTTAAAAAGGCTTTTAATGTCACTTCAGTTTGAGACCTTTCATCAGACTTGCCCAATTAAAGTTTTCAGTATGGCAACTCCATTGACCTCCTAAATGGGAATAAACACCAGGACAAATAATCCATTTGGCATTCCTGCTATTGCTTTGCCTTTCTTTTACACTTTGATCATTTATCAGCTATGCTGAGTTTCTGACTGTGCCCTTCTGTTTCTGACATGTTTGAAAATTTTCTTATTATTACTTATATGCATTCAGTGTGCTGCTAGCAAGAACCTTTTCATTACCCATTGCTTTTTTATGGTTTTACATTTCCTTTCACAGAACGTGTACTCTCTTCTATTTTTGTCATTTGTCACTTCCCCTCTATTTTGTAAAATAACTCTTTTCTTGTGGTTTCTTTTACTTTGCTCTTTACCTGTCCTAACTTTGAAAGTATTCTTTGAACACAAAATACATCCTTACTCTGAACTTCCGATGTCATTAAATGTGTCCATGACACCTGCATGCATTTTACCTTTTTTAACTGTGCTGTTGATCTCTAAAATGTTTTCTCATTTGCACATTTTTGTCATTTCTGTAGCTCTGCACTAGGGTCTTTGTGGGGTTTTTTGTTTCCTGTGGATGTGCTGCGTTTGAGTGTGTTGTGGTCACCCCTGCAAAAATGTTTGGGTGACACTTGTCCACAGCAATTCTCTGCTCATGGCTCAGTCAGAACCAGGCACTGGTTTTTCTCAACTGTGTTCCCGGTTTGGGTGCTGCAAAAAGCACTTTTTTATGGCATCTGCAAATATAATCTCTGCCTCATCCTCTCTCATAACCTTCACCCATGCTCCAGGACATCACTGAGACCTCCAGTCTCCTTTGTTTTCTGCCATTTCCCACTTTCTCATTGCCCTTGCCATTTCTCAGTCAAGGTCACCAGCCTGGTCAGGTGGCTGAGAGCATCCCTCTGTCCTCCCTCTTAGGCACAGTATTTCAAACCACAGGGATCCTTCGTTACCTGTGTGCCACAGATGACTTATTTACCTGGTTTGATGCCAAGCTTTTTTTAAACACAGAGCAGCACAACGAAGTCTGCA
Organism: Eulacestoma nigropectus; assembly: GCA_013397775.1. Taxonomy (NCBI): domain Eukaryota; kingdom Metazoa; phylum Chordata; class Aves; order Passeriformes; genus Eulacestoma; species Eulacestoma nigropectus. The sequence goes on from VZTE01004508.1 coordinate 200,130, forward strand.
ATTTCTTTATCAGTTGCAGACTACGACTGTGCTATCCCATGGCTCAGCTTGTTTTCTAAGTTTCTGGTATGTCCATTGCCTCAGTATCTTGATTTAAAAGTCCACCCATTTTAATTTTGAGCCTCTAGCCATGTAAATTTTGTACTTTCAGCTTTATAGAAGAGCTGGCACTTATCAGTTCTTGGCTTTGATAATCAAGATTTGGGGGTTTTTTATTCCTGACTGCTCCTTGCTGTGGCTCTCATTAAATTAATCAGCTTCAGACCCATCTTTTTTAGTTGCTGCTGGGTTTTTTTTTTCCAAATAGGGAGGTTATTGAGCAATGTATATGGTCAGGAAAGACCTTCAAGTAAATGGACAGAGCTACAGGATGTTTGCTCGCCAATATCTGAAAGAGGCTGGGGAGCATTCTGCCAGTGCCTGGCTCCTGCAGTGTGAGCTGTTACAGATTTGTGCTGTTACTTATTAATTAGTAGCACAGAACTGGGCAAAATCAGTCACGTCAAGAAGCAAACCAAGCAAAGCAAGGATACAGCTCATGCTGTATCCTTAAAATGGGCTGCTAATGAAAACCAGCTCACAAAGCCGAGCTGTAGCCCCGAGGTCTGTGCTCCCAGCAACAGAGCCTTGGAAAACTGGCAGCTGCATGACAGGGACATGAGCAGAGCTGGAGAGCTGATGGTTTGACAGGTCTTTATCCTAAACAGGAGTCAGAGTGCTTTCTCAGTCAGAAAATCTCTCTGGAGTTGGGTCACTGAAAAATAAAAAGGATTAAACGTCCAAGGAACCCTACTTAACACCAGACACATGATCACACAGCACTTGCTATCCTGCCAGATCTCATTGCCCCAAGGTAAAAGCATATTATTTACCCTTAGACGACAAACCCTACAGATTTTAACAGATTACTCTCCCTCCAGCAGCAGGAACCTGTTTTGTGCACCATCTGTCGCCTCTCGCCTGTGTGTCAGCCTGCTCACACTGTCACCAGCACGTTGCCATTATTCACCTTCCGTGTCACCACCACAGCAGTGACTCTCCCACTGACCCAAAGCCCACCACAATGGGGGCTGAATAAACACAAAATTACAGTGTCGGCCTCCCCCTTCTCCTCCCCCAGCCAAGTTTGCAAACTGTGAAGAATTCAGGCATTTTTACGGGTCAGCGTACTGCAGCACATAACGCCCTTTAAATTATGCAGCTTCTTAGCTGGCCTTGACCAAACTCAATTTGGGATGCAGAAGGCCCTGAGAAACTCACCAAGAGCTCAGGGTGGTTGGACCACAGGACTGATGTGGTTGTTCTGCTTGGGAGGAGCAGCACCAGCAGCTCGGAGCTGGCGCTGCTGTGGTCACATTGCACCCAGCTGAGAGCACAACGTCCCTCCAGGCAGGTGGTGCTCCATGGTCACACACAGGATGAGAGAAGGCCACCAAACACATCTGACAGTCGTCCCTGAAGGCCAGTTACCTGCTCGTTGTCCAGTTCATTTTTGGCAAAAGAGGCTTTGCAGAACACGGAATGTGTTTGTGTGTGTTTCCTGGGAATGATTCCTTATTGTGAGGAGAGGTATGGGGAAAAAACACATGAAGGGTTGTGTGTCTATAAACTACTGAGATTAGGTAATGTCTACCAGAGACTATCATGACTCATAAAATTTCATTAAAAAACTCAAAAGTTGGCCATAAGACAGTTTTCTATGGAGACAGAGGAGCTGAACCTGCACATTAACACTTTTTTTCACTCTCCAATAATGAAATGATTCCTCCTTCAGGTTCAGACACTTGCGTGACTGCCACAGCTTGTGAAATTACTGCCTTTTATAGAGTAAAAAAAGACAGGAGAGAAAGAGGGAGGAAGGAGGAGAAACAAAGGAGCTGAGCTGACCTTTTCTCATCCCACCTATCCTATAAAAGAAATACCTCTGTAAAGAAAAAACACTCCCTGGGAGGATTCCAGCTCAGAGCTCTCATGGATCGGTGTTATCACAGCACAGCCATGGCTTTGGGTGTGGAGGGACAGGCTGAACTTTCTGTCAGCACAGAAGGAATCTGCTAAGGGATCTCCTGGAGACTACAACAACAAGGACTTTCTCCAGGCTTTTGAGCTGCCCTCTCTCCCATGGTGAAATTTCAACCCCAGAGAGGGGCTTGTCCCAGCTCTGGTTGTTTAATCATAGGAAGATGTTTAACTTCCCTCCCCAAGCCATCATCCTCCCAAGTGCCTTGTAAAGAGACTCCTTCACATCTTCATTTTTATGGCCAGATGTAAGTACAGATAATTTAGAGTCTTCCAGTTATAATTTCTCATTAGTTTTTAATTCAGGAGAAGAAGCTCACACAGTCTGTTAAATGCTTTACTCACTGCCTTGCTGAGACTCATCTGATTTACTGAGGGGTTGTGAGGACCTTCTTATTGATTTTTCTTTGCCCTTTCATTGTATTACTCTAATGCAGGAGTAAAAAGATTAACTGGGATTAGTGGGTAGCAGGATGAATGTGCTGGCAGAGGAAAGAGAAGCCAGGCTAGAAGACAAAGCAGTTCTGGGTCCAGCAAGGGAGTTGTTTGAGGAACCTCATGGCTCTTACCATGTACTTTTGAGAGTCCATCAATGTCAGGTGGGAGGTACCATGAACACAAAAAAGGGAAGGAGAGAAGCCAGGGACTGGCCAAACCTTCATGTTACTGAAATGAATGACAAAAGCCAGGAAACAATGTTACAACCCTTTGAGGAAATAAAAACCAGGAGACTGATTAAATAAAAATACCCTCCCCTGCCACGACCAATATATATATGTATTTTAAAGTCTCACAGCTTTGCATCATAGCTGTGGTTGTGAGGAGAGCGTAAACCATTAAAATCACCCCAAGTGACACAGAATCAGAGCACCAACAAAGGAAGAGGCAAGGGAAGGACCCACTTGGGGCACAGGACACAAACCTGGGGCAATTAAAATAGGCACTTCCTCCACCTGGAATAGGTGATCCATACCAACAAATCAGGAAATCAGGGAAAAGGAGAAGAAAGAGACTTTTCGATGGAGGTAAATAAAAGTAAGGCAGTACCCTGCAATTATTGAACTCTCTGACCAAATAATATTGTTTTTCCAGACTAATTTGTATTCTATTCATCACAAGTAGCACTGAAAACAAAAAACCCCAATCTGACCTGCCCTCCACTTCAAGCTCTGTTTGGCTATTTATAGCCTCTCCATTTTCTAGAGCGCACCAATTGCAGCAGTTCTGCCACGGCCTCCGAGTTTCAGCGGAGCCGTGAGGGAAAGCTGGCCAAAACACAGCCTCACGAATCCTGCAGCCTGTGCTCTGCCTGGCCCCGTTAGTGGGGGGCATGCTTCATCCCAACGCTTTCCTGAGATAAAGGATGCTTTGTCCAAACCCTGCAATGCAAAGGAGGAGACCTGTCCCCTTGGTTTTAGCTCGGACTCTGCTCTCCAGTTCTTGCTGTCCGTGGCTGAGCCCATCCGAAGGCTGCCAAGCGCAGCTGATGGGGAGCCACGCCAAGGCAGCTGCTCCAGAAATCTCCTTTTCCTCCCCATTTCCCTCTTCGCTTCCTTGCACAGCCCCGGAGATGGTGCGGGGTGGCAGGGCAGCTGCTGTGGCAGTGCTTGAAGCTTCATTGTTAAAATGAAACTGAAGAGAGCTCTGAGAAAGGCAGGAATTTTTTCTTATCCATAACCCTGGGGTCAGAAGCTGGAAAGCATCTTGAGACACAACTGAAAACAGTACAGAGCTTTATGAATAAAAACCTGGTGGAAAGCCTCATTTTATGAGCCTCTTGTTCCTCAGAGAAAAGCAGCAGATACCAATAAAGAGCAGTAACCTTTTCTAAGAAGAAGCATAACTTGCTGCTTCTGACTTTTGCATCTCTAGAACAGACCTCTGTATCTCAAAGGCAATGAGCTTTGCTGTAGACTCTGTGATTTAGGGTTATTTTATTTTGTTAATCTTTTCTAGGGTGGGAAATGTGCACATAAACACCCCCAGTCTGCAGACCTGTGAAAAACAGTTGCTCAGCAGCACCGTGTCCAGCACGTCTTGGAGGATAAAACACAGCTCTATTTTGACTATCAGGGCAACTACTATTTTTCTCCTGCTTTCAGTGCCCAGAGCACCCCAAAACCTGACTGTGAGCATTGGAATTCATCTTCTTATAGTCAGTTTTTGGGGCAGCATCCCAGTCTTCACACCAGGAGGCAGCTTGCCAAGGAACCTTAGTAAAGAACACCACAAAATATGCAGCAGCAGTTCTCCAGATGTGATATTTGGCAACAGGCTTTTTTAGCATTCCAGCTCACTTCAGCCCAGAAAAATCTGTCTCCTTTCACCAAATAATTGTTAATTTGAGAGAGCCTCTTCTGCTCACTTCATTCAGTATTTTGTGTGCTATTCACTTTGGAAAGACATTTTTCTTCTTTTTGCAGATGGAGAATCCTGTAGCCAAATAGTTCTGGATGTTATCCCAGGCCTTTTCTTCTCCCTTCCTCATTCCCCTTCTTCCCTACATCTTCCCCACACTGAAGCAGACTTTGCACAGATTTGGAGGATTTTTAATTTCATAGTGTGTTTGAAAAATAGGAGTGACTCAGGACATACAAAACATATGCAAAAATGTGATGATTTCAACTATAAAGTTTGAAATCCAATGCCTTCATATGATGCCTTGAGGGGCTACCTAGAAACAGAGACCAGACGGGAGTAAGGGAATAAAGGTGGATATTTATTTGAAAGGCCTTCAAAGGTGCACCCTGGGGAGCCAAAGGCCACATCCAAGCTGGACCCCGAGATGGGCCCCGAGTCACGAGTTCTTCACACTTTGATAGGTTTGGTCCATTTGCATATCAGCATTAATTTGCCAATTCAAACTTTAGCTAATGATGTAATTTCTTCAATTTCTCCACCTCTCCAGAGGCCCTGGTTGACACCTTTTGGGCCTAGGACAGCCTAAGTGTCCTTGAACAACAAACTCAGAGAGGCTTTGTTGTGTCTGTCTGGCGTAAGAGAGCAGCAGCCAACAGGCTCCAAGAAACTTCAGAGTTCCACACTAGGCAGTACAGGATTTAAAAATATAAAAGCTAGAACCTAAGGCATCACATATTCCATGCCTGCATTAATTTGGTTAAACAAGTTACCAGTGTTATCTGTATTCCAGCTGCTATTCCTACAGATGCCTTCGCATTTCAATTCCCAAGAAAGAGCATAAGTAAGAGCATGAATTTTCATTCATTATTTAATGTACCTGTGCCCATCTCAAATTTCCCAAGGTCATTTCCTGAGACATTCCTTCGGAATGTTTGTATTCCAGGTGCATTTTAATATTTAAAAAGGAAAAAAAAGTGATAAACCATCTACCCAACACCTCCACGTACCTCACTTAATGCCCTTCTCACTCCGTTCCTTGAATGTTGTATTCAACCTTCCTAAAGAGTAGGGACAAACAATTTTTTTTTCCGGTTAACTGACTCTGAAACTAACAGCTTTTGCTTTCAACTTCTTTTTCTCTTTCTTTTTTTCTTTTTTTTTTTCTTTTTTTTTTTTTTTAACAGAAAATTGGCAAACCAAACAATCTAGGAAAAAAATAAGAGAAAATGAAGTGGGAAGAATGTCCCAGAAGGACAAAGAGCCAAGAAAATACTTTTTACTAGAGCACAAGTGATTTTTAGCAATATGTGACTGACATTCTCTAGCTGTGACTGGAGGGCTGTCACTGAGGGACTGACTGTGATCCTCCAAGGAATGCAAACAGACGTGTCCAGCATCTGCAGCAGGAATCTTTCTTGGTCAGTCCCTGACTGCCTGGCTGGCATGCCATGACCATAATGTTGTCCTCACCTGTTAAAAATCATACAGTGCAGATATTGAAAACCATCCTATCAGGACACAGAACACACCTCCTCATCGTCCCTCCCACAATTCCTAAAATATAAAAAGTTTATCAAATGAAATGAGTACTACTTCTGGAGGTAGCTACTCCCACACACCTGGACAGTTTCCCCCTTTCAGAAACAGGTTTCCTCTGAAAGGACATTCCCACATGCCCCACATCTAGGACAGTCAACGCCCCAGTCTGTGCTTTCCTTTCTTGTCTTTTTCCTTTCCTTTCCCTCTTGTCCATTACAAATCCCCTGTAAAAACAAAGCCAAGGTGTGAACAGCAGGGGATGGAGATTGAATTGTGACTGGTCCCTGTCCCAGGCCCTCTGTGCTGCATCAGGAGGTAGAACAGAGGGCAGAAGGAAAATAAATAAAAACCAATGATTTGGAATTTACCGGTGACCACTACCTGAGGGAGAACAAGGAAATGCAGGCAGACGGGTTGCTCTTTAGGAACACACCTGTTAAGTTTGTTGTGGTGGGAACCCTGCCTAAATGCTACAAAATTTGGATAGGAGAGAGAGGACCTGAAGGTGGGTACCATTAGGGCAAAAAACCACTAGGCACTGTGAGGACAAAAAAGATGATACTCCCATGTTTTTCTCCCTATTTTTAAGTGTTGTAGTCGATATTCAGTGATTTAAAATAGAGTGTGAGCTACACTGTACGGCCATGGGCTTGCAGTGTGTGCCAGGCTTTCCCTGCTGCTGGGATTTAAATGTTGAGGGTGGCTTCATTGTGCCTTACCAGGGACAAAAGACACAGTGAGGAGGAGTTGTGGAATCTGTTGTAGCCCCAAAACAGTGGCCTGCTCACTCCCCACATGCTGGGATGGGGGAGAGAACTGGAAGGGTAACACTGATAAAACTCCTAGGTTGAGATAAAGACAGTTTAACAGGAAAAGCTGCTCATGAAAACAAAGCAAAACACAAAATTCGTTCCCCACTTGCCATGGACAGGCAGGGGTTCAGCCATCCCCAGCCCAGCAGGGCTCCATCACAGGTAACAGCGACTTGGGAAGACAAATTAATCACTCCAAACATCTCCCCCTTCCTCCTTCTCCCCCAGCTCTCTGTGCTGAGCACGGCCCCGTGTGGTGTGGGACCCCCCTGGGGTCCTGGCTGTGTCCCCTCCCCTCTCCTTGTGCACCCCCGGCCCCCTCGCTGGGCTGAGGGGCCGAAAAGGCCTCGGCTCTGTGTGAGAGCTGCTCAGCAACAGCTAAAACATCCCTGTGCTATCAACACTGCTTCAGCACAAACCCAAACACAGCCCCACACCAGCCACCGTGAAGAAAATTAACTCTACCCCAGCCAAAACCAGCACAGTCATAGGAAATACATCACTCTTATAATGAGATATCATTTCCCAAGGAAGCAGGACAATCCTGGCAGTCACAGATGAGTGAAAGGCGTGCATGACCTGACTCCCTGTGCACAGCCATGGCCTCCTGGCACAGGACAGAGGGAATAATTCATTCATTTATAGGAAGCCAGTGTGGGCCCCAGACTGGAGAAAGGATCTGCGTGGAAAATAACTCGCAGCTATTTTGATCAAAGCTTGGTTCAACACTTGCTCAGCTCTATGCTGATGAGAAAACAACCTTATTCCTCCTGCATGCTGCCCACCGAGGAGCACAGCAGGGAAACACAGGATGCTAAATAATTGTTTACTTGACCTTGAGGTTTAATGGCAAAAAATAGCTTATTTAAATGTATTATGCAGCCCTCCTCTTCAGTTGTGCCTTTTAAATTTCTTCAGGCATATTTATCTGTGGCTACTCCATTGATTTCAATGCTGGGGAAAGGTGTCAGAGGAATAGCTCTAGAAAATTGGAGAACAGTACTTGTGTAGCCTTTCCCTCAGAGCAAGAGCAATGAGTACCCCAAAGGATGGATGAGAACCACCAAGGTCAGTAAGAGTGACTCACTTGCTCTGCTCACAGGTTCCATGACTTCCTACCTGAGATTAAAAAGAAGAATCTCAGAGAAAGTCTGGCAAACAGGTTATTTTCTCATGCCTTGTTTGCTTACAGCTACATGCAAGAAGCTCAGCTGCTGGAGCTTGCTGTTTGCTCCAGGGAGTCAGGCTCCAGGTTTGCTTTTGGCAGTCAAGGAAGCCCTCATGGGTTTTTTCCAACAACAGCGTAGGAATTTTCTGGAAGTCGCTGGAAATGCACATGGCTTCTGTTCACCTTGCTAAATATTTTAGTAATGGAAAGGAGTATCAGGAAATAGCTCATTCCTATATTTTGTAGCATTTTCTCACTTAATTATATAAAGGTTCCTGTACCTGATCAGTCAGTTTTGATATTTCATTGTTTAGACCGGCATCCATTGAAACAAGTCAGCTTTGTGGAGTTGTGGCTACAGACACTCATGCAGAGTTTCCTGATCAAGTCAGGAGAGAAATCCTGTCCTTCAGAAAACAAGAAAGTGCTGCTATTGAATCAGAAATTAGGAAATGTTTTTGAAAGGGTAATTTTATTTTACATTTTGTTTTGACATTCTTTTTTGTCTTCTTTTAAATGTATTGCAAAAACTTCTCCTGAGATACACATTTTTAATCTTAGGAGAACAGTTACGTTTTGTTCTGGTTATCCCTCAGGAGAGCTGAAAGTGAATTTATAAGAATAGTATAAAAGATTTGATATCAGCTTGTAGTTACAGTACATCTGAAAGACCAGCTGTCCAAGATGCACCACATATGCACACAGGACCAGTTCACTCTTTAAAGTACGTGATTTGTTTTGTTTCACTTAGCTAGCTCTCCTCCAAAAGAAAAATAATTTTGTACATTGAAACAATTCAACCTTATTAAAATACAGCTCAACATTCTGACCCCACTGAATCCAATGGCAGATTTCCACGCCGGATTAGAATAGCACCAATATTTCATTTCCAGGTAGGAAAAAAAAAAAATCCAGCCAGCCTTTAGCAAGCTAAAAGCACCTCTGTTTTCAGTCAGATGCTTTTAGGGACCCAGAAGGTGGGGGGGGAAAAAAAAAAAAAAGGTGAATACTAGTGCATCAGATTTATGCCATGTGGCAAAGTGATGAACAAAGCCTGTTGTGGCTGAGGTTGGGGCTTGAACTGCCATGAACTCTGCTCATTCACATCCACTGGAGTTGCTCTGCAGGGGCATCCTGTGGGAGAAGGGGAGGAGAGAGTGTCCCTGTGTGAGTGGCCTGGTGAGGACACCTCCTTCTCCAGAGGCACCACGTTTTTAGGAAGGCAGATAGCGTGAAAATGCAGAAATAAGCAAAGAAAGGTCAGAGGAGCAGGCAGGGGTTGATAAGGTTGACAAAACCTCTCCTAGGTATCTAACCTGGCTAAACCCCACAGGCGTTTAAAATATGGCCTGGCAGTGAGGGAAGGGAATTGCCCCTTTCACGCCAGAGGACAGAGAATAATCAGTGTTGGCTGATCATAACCAGGGGAAATGCAGTGAGATGCAGTGGAGGCTCCGGGGGAAATTTTTGGAAATGCCATTCTTTGGGAGTTATTCAGAGCAGGTCTGTGCACAGCCTTGAGCATCGCAGCTTTGGCAGCCTCAGTAGCCACTGGGGCGTAGAAGGGGAGAAGGGTGGGCTGGGGAGGGGATGGGGGCAGAAGCAGAAGCAGTTTTCATGAAGCTTTTGCATTTCCTAGTCAGGAGCCATCCATGAGTTCCTGCATCTTTATGGTTTGCTCTGAGAGCAAACACACAGGCTGGGTTTTAAGAAGGTTTTAAGAAAAAACCCATGTTTGGGCACACTGATGAGAAGACCTTCTATTAAACCTACCAGAGGTCACAGAAAAAGGTGTTTTGAAGCTGCCCAGGCTGTCCTGTTGTAAAAGCTGCCAGGTTTTTGCAGTGCCGCCTCTGCGACTGTGCCCGAGGCACCACTGACAGGCTGAGCCTCTGAAGCTCATTGTGGGCAGCTTGGCAGTGACAGGAGGTTTCTGGCAAGCAAACAAAGCTCTGGTGGTTGGCAGGCCTCTCTCGAGACTGTGGAAGCAGAGGATATAAAAAGAAGGATGGTTTTGGATCAGCTGAAGACACAGGTCTGTGCTTGCAGCCGAGCTGCAGGTCACCCTGTGGTGGGGGAGAGCTGCTGCCCCGAGGAGCTTAGCAGGGATGCCAGCAGGAGCAGGGTGAGACATCCACTCTCCATGGAGCCAGGGCTAGGTCATCAAGAGTTCTCACTAGGCAAAAAAAACCTCCCAGACACCCAACATGGCTCTTCCAAAGTAGCTGATGCACCTTGAAACTAGTTTTGAAAGCACTCTTCATTTTATGTAACAAAACCTTTTACTTTAATCTCCTCATTGAAAGTGCCTGGGGTAAAAAAATGAGCTCTTGTGATACATGCTTCAGATTTCATGGCAGCTTCATTGGGTATTTAAGTCCAGTTAATTTCTTAAAAGGTAAGAAAATTTCCAGTGACACCTGGATTCCCCCTGTCCCCCCGCAGGCACGCGGTGCCCAGGCTGTGCTGTCACAGTAACAGTTTAGAGCACGTTGGAAAAAAATCTCTTGCAGACTTGTGGGGGAGGAGGCAATCTTTGGTGGGAAAAGATAATTTTTTTGTAAAAGGCAGCCTTTCCCCCAGCTGAACCCTGAATCACTTAGTGGTAGTCACCATCCTCAGCTGGTTGAAGAACCCCTCCTGGTTGTGGGTGCATCATTGCCTCTGCATCATTTCTCTGACTGATATCATGGAAGGGGCTGGGGGTTCCATCACTGAGTAAAGCAGACTGCTATTAGACTCCTGGATAGATCCAACACTCTATTGTTTTTCCATCTGCTGTCCTTTTTGATCAAATGAGATCACTGTTATTCAGGTGTGAGGAGAGAGGCAGGCCAGCATCAGATTTTGATAGCAGTTTGATATCAGTACTTTGATACCAGTTTATTTGTTAACAAAACCACACAAAGTCCTGCTTTATTGGAGAAATCGTCAAGTTTTCCTGCTAGCCATGCTAAACATCCTCTAGCTGGCATTCCTGCCCCTCTCAGAAGACCTGTTCTTTGGGTCACAAAAGATTGTTCAACCTCTTTTCACATCTCCATACACATACACTTACACATCCCAACCTCCAAAAAACAACCCAGCTAAAAAGAGGTCTCCACAAAGCAGGTTAGAATCCTCAACATTTACCTTAATTAGGCCCATCGAGTGGACCAAACCCAGTTTGGCCAGTAAACCCTGGATAGCAGGGTTTGAATTCCAAGTCAGGAAGCCATCCAGCCTGTAACAACACTGAAGGCAAAAGGTCTCAGCTCTCCCCTGTTAATGAGCACGTGCATCAAGAGGCAGAGCAGTGGCCTGTGCTACCCGCCACGCTGACTGCTGCTAATGAACAGCCCTGACTAAAAGCTGTTCTCTTCTGTCCATATTAGCATTCTGAAGGAAGTTCCTCTAGTAAATTAAATCTTAAGTGAAATGATCGTTAGGGGGTGTAGGTCATTAAAGTATATTGGAAATCTGCTAAAATGGGGGTAGAGTTGAAAGTACTTTTAATTAATTTAGGGTCAAATTGTCCCTGGGATGTCAAAATGGTCTCTCGCTATAACCCCTAAAACTACACTTCCAAGAGACAGGTGGGAAAGGTGTCAGGATTTACCAGGTAACGAGTGGCAGGAGGTAATTAGCAGCTCCATTTGTGAAGAGAGCAGCACACAAACACTCACACCAGCAGAAGGTGAGCCAGCACTGACAGCTGGGCTGTGTCTGCTCAGGGTAGCATGGGCTTCTTGCTTCAAAGCCTGTCAGTAACATTCAGGCTGCTAGGAGTCTCCCAGAGCTGATTTGGGCTCACAGCACTCACCAGCCCCTTGGGGTGACCACAGCAGTGCAAAATAAGAGCCTTGAAATGGTAACGAGCTGCAGACCTGACCCTGTCAGCCACAGGGCTCTCAGCATGTGAAGGATGTGGCTGAGAAAGGGCCTTTTTCTTGAGAGGGAGCCAGGTGAAATGATGGAAAAGCAGGAACTAAGGTTGTCCTTTCATTCCCCAATATAGCCAACACTGCCCCATCTCCTCCAGGTATAAAGGCGTGAGGTGAGTTGGTAGAGACTCCAGAAATTAAGCTCATCCACCAATACATGTTTGAGATCTGAGGGAAAGGTGATTAAAACGCCTAGATCTTGAGAGATTTGATGAAAGCTGCTAATCTTACATTGCAGGATAGATTCTGGGTTACCCTGGAAGAAGCTGGGAGCCTGCCCGAGTTGCAGCCCAGCGTTATGTTAAGGAGCAAATAGCAATGTCTGTGCCATGGCAGGCAGGGAGTGCTCCCATCCTGCGGTCCTTTACCCAGATAACCTATTAATCATTCAGGCTTTACAGAACTGAAGGAATTTACTTGCCTTGCACTGATTATTGGGATGTGCTGATAAGTTCTCAGTCACAGCTAGATAAATGCAGGAAGCATCTGAGACCTTAAGAACTGCATCTCTAAAACCAGATGTTTGGGTAATGAGGTCCTCAAGAAACCCAGCTAACAGTAATTAAACAGATACCAAATTTAACATTTAACAGCACCAATTACTAATTCTTTTTTCCTCAGCAAATTGCCACTAAATTAGAAATCGCCATTTCTTTGCCCTGTGGATATTTTTTAACTCAAAATGACAACGAGGGGGAAAATATAGCAGCTCACACAGCCTGTACTTCTCTCTGTTTTCACTGTGGATCCAAAGCAGGGAAAGGAGGGAAGGCAAATAAATATCACTGAATTACAAGTAAAGTGATGAGTACTGGGACACTAAGAGGAGTATGTGGAGAAGATCAAATGAGAAATTTCAGGAAAGTATTAAAGAATTGCAGTAAATTGGGTGGTGGTGACTCAAGGAGAACAAGATCTAAATGCTCCTTATAGGAATTACCAGCGCCTGACAACAAATGCATCCTCAACAGGCAAAGGTGATGGCACAAGGAGAGAAGTCAGGGACACCTCTGAGGCTGGAGAAGCTGCATTACACATCAGGGTGCCTGCTTGGCAACAGGGCTTCAAATCCCTGCCCCAAAATACACACTTGCCCTGGTAAAGCTGGAGGGTGGCCATGAGAGAGCAGGAATATAAAAAATCAGATTTAAATTCAAACTGTATAAACATTACAAGGACAAAGAACAGCATTAATGCTGCTCTCTATTGACAGATAAAAGCAAAACCCTGGGAACATGACTTGCAATTTTTTTCCCATTTCCATGACACTGTCTAACGCTGTTGGGACCCCTCTGGGATGTTATTATATCATTGGGAGGTATTAGCAGAGAAGGTAACAAACCTAGGGAATTTCAGGAATGAGGGAAAGGCTGTGCTGAACAATGGACTGGAGTTTTTTGCTGCCAAGCATCCCACAAAGGATAAGCAAGAAGCAAACACAGGCCCCTGAGTGAAGGTTTGAGTACAGCAGGGGCTGTTAATTAACACCTTTAGCATGTCGTGATCCACATTTGCCGAAATGGGAATATCAAGAGGGAATACCATGCACAGCCTGGATACAGGCAGCATTTGTACCAGCTGTGGAGAGCTCACTCAAGGATTTAATGTGCATGGACAGAGGCTCTCCGCAGTTTATCTATTCCACCAGCCCAGGATGTCACCCTGCTTGCTATCAGATAGAACGGGGTGGGGTTTTGGGTATGATTCCCCCACTCCACCCCGAGGTCCAGTAGTTTCTTCTGTTTTCCTGAGTTTGGCTTCATGTTCACTCTTGCTTTATTATTGTCAGGGTCACCCTGCATGTTTCCATCCATTCTTCAGAGGATGTTCTTTCTCTGATCTGTGCAGTGTCTGGGGGAGCAGGAGGCCGGATATGCATCACCTCAAGCTTTCCTTCCAACTTATTGTTTTTTCTCCTTTTCTTCCTGTAACTGTTTCTGCAGCTGCCCAATTTTCAAAGACAGTGATAACTCAGCTGCTTTCCTGCCTTCTATTTCTTCCTTTAGGTCCTGTTCCCTTTTATTATCATTCTTCATGAACTGACAAGCAGCTGTTAGGTGGCTGCCTAACATTTTACAAATAATTCCGTTTCCCTCCTTTACATGGTCCCTGGCCACCTTTAGGTGTTCTTCCACAGCTTTCCAGTCATGCCAGGCATCACAAGTCCACCCTTCTGAGGGTTCAGGACTTGGCTTCCTTCCATGCTTTTGTAAGGAATCAGGGATATCCCTTGCCATCCTGCCCACTCTGCCGATTTGTTATGCATTAGTGGTTTCAGGTTGCCTGAAGTTTCACTGACAAAGGTATTAGCAGAAGTAGGTTAAATATGAATTTGTGAAAGTGGGACTTAACAAAATTCGATGGCAAGGGTCAGTCTATTACTTACTACACTGATGAAGCACACAAAGGGAAATCGAGTTAAAATTGATTTAGAATGATTTACACAGAGACTGAAGATGTAAAAGGTTAAGGGCAACCCTCCCATTGATCAGAGAGGACCCTCCTGCTTTCTAAACCCCTGATAAAGCTTAGGTGAGCTAGGTCCAGCCTTAGTCTCAGTCTTCCTCTACAGTTTATATCTAAAGGATTTAGCAGCACTTAATCATCGACTAAACATTTATGGAGTGAATCAATAGGATTTACTACAGTCACAATAGTGATTTAATTATAGATCTGAGATCCCAGTGTTTATACTATACTTGCTATAGAGATTTAAATCAATTAACAGATGTACACACACAAAAGGGAAAAAAAAGAGAAATATATGTATGAAGGATTAAAAATATAAAGATATTCCTGTTAAAAATTCCCCTTGAGTTCAGTGAAATACTTCAAACATCTTGGTATTTCTCAACAGGTGAGGGTAGAGCCTTGAGGAGAGAGGAATTTCATCCCAGGCCTTGATGTCAGCTTTTGATGACCATCCTCTGAGTGTGGAAAACCTGAGGGTTGGAGAACTCCAAGAGATGTCCTGATCTCCAGCTCTTCATGCTAATCTGGCCCACATTCTTTAGACCTTTTATCGTCTTTCTCTCAGACAGGGAGCTTCCAACTTTCCAGGCCTTTATCTCCTCTGTATCTTCTGGTTACTCCAACATTCCTGAAGGGTCATAAATTTAAGATCCCAGGTATCCAATCTTCAGCTCCCTTTGGCTTTGTTTATTGAAGCTTGTCAGGGTTAGTTTTAGCAAACCTAAAGTTTGGGTGATTTCATGATCAAAGTAACGATAAGGATCTGTGAAGAAACTCCCATGTGCACACACAGGCAGTGGCAAGATGATGTAAATTGGGATCATTTCTGGCTGCTCCATCTTCCCTCCCCAGGGCTTATAAAAGATTTCCCCAGGCTGACCTCACAGTTCTGAGGTGGGGTAAGAGCCTTCACAAAAAAAGATTAAGAAAACCCCTGTCATTTAGTAATAAATCAAGACCAAAATCAATTTATAATCATTGAGGTCATGAGCTAATGCTCTGGATTGAGTCTCCTAATTTTAGAATGGGAACCACTTTGCAGATCTTCTCTCCCAGCCTTTCCTTGGCCTTTTGCAAGCCCCCACAGGCTGTGTCGCAGCTAATTAAAATTGTCACTTAGGGATGTGTCATATATGAAATTAGGTAACTGGCTTTTGCATATAAAAATCATCTTATAACCAAGTTAATAGTTGTTAAAGTTGTTAAGATAGTTAAATTGTTAAACCCACCCCCTCTGTAAACCAATGTCCCTCCCCAGCAAATGATCCATTGGTGAAAGGGACTTGTGATGGACTTTGGAATTCACCAATCATCTTGTGCCGTGGGGCAGGACAGTGGTGGGTTCTGGGAAGAGCTAAGAGGGTATAAAAGTAAGATCCCAGAGCTATTCATTCTTTTTCTCTCCCCCCACGGGCTCAGCTGGTGAAGATGTCCCTGCAGCTAAAAAGCATTGCGTAAGGGGGGGGGGAAGGGCCTATCCCTATTGAGGGACCTCGTGGTACATCTTTTTTTTTCTTTCTTTCTCTCTTTCTCNCTCTCTTTCGCTTGTTTTTCATTTTAAGCGAACCTTACCTCAGATTAGCTGAGGTAAAGCCAGTGCATGAAGATTTCTGCCGTGGGTACATAGCCAATTTGGCTTCAAGGGTCTCTAATCCTGCATTCCCGGGGTGGTTTTTTTTATGGTTTTAAGAATTCAGATGCTGTTATTTTCTAAATTATTTTTTGTAATAAACATTTTTTTTTAATTAAAATAAGAGTTGTTACCATTTTTCACAGGATGCAAAAAGGATAAAAGGGGCTTTGCAAGAGCCAGCTGCTCTCTTTCTCCCCAGAACCCTCATTCTACGCTGCAGCTCCTGTGCTCAGGACAGCACCCAGGACTCTCCCGTGTCCTCAAAGTCAGCACTTTAGGATAAGGCCCATTGATTGCTGAGCCACAACCTGAAATTCTTGACTACACAGCACCCTGGGGAGAGATGAGCATTCCCAGCCTGCCACAGCAGCACCATCCAGGAACTGGGATTTCCCATGGGAAGTGAAGCTTTAGACAACTACAGGCAAGCCTTACACAGCAAGGTCATATTTGACCGACAGACTCGAGGGAGCTTTCTCAAAAGGAGGGGGGCCTTTTACTTTATTCTGGTTTGTCCTGTTTTTCTGCATCTCTATTCTCTATTATAGTGACAATTGGCCATTTTTAGATTAATTTAGCTTAGTCTGGGGCAATTTCCTCTTATGGCTGGGAAGAGTCGTTCACTCTGAGCTGGAAACCTCACCAGCTCCAGTTCAAGTGTTTGTGAGAGACTTTGGGAGGGAAGGGAGAAGGGGTAGGCGAGCATGGCCTGGACACGCCACTTTTAGCAAGGAGGGAAAAACTCCACTGTCCTGCTTTGTTTTTAAGTGTTGCCCAGCTGGGGTGCCTGGAGGGAGTGATGGCAGCTCTGAGCCCAGGTACAAGAGCAGCACTACCACGATAGACCAGGAAAATGCAAATAACTCCCCTGCTACATTTCCCACAGCTATTAAATACACCACAACAAAGGTAATTTTATTTTGAACATTTGGGAAAAAAGCTCAGACTTTTCTTTCCATTTAAAACTGCCTTTTTTTTTCTCTTTGCATTTTTGTCCAGTTAACACTGTGGATATTTTCCTGCACATTTCCAGTGCACCATGCCCTAGTTTCAAAAGGTTTTTCCCACTCACCTTTAACAGTTCTGGGTTTCCAGGTAGGCACCTCTTGGGGTTATCCACAACCCTCCATCTCAGGCAGTGAGGAGCACCCCTCACGTCAGAGAGGGGAAGAGCAGTCCAGTATTTGGGGAGGTTCCTGGGGGGGGTCTCTGGGAAGGGGGAGACACAGAGGGAGAAGTTCCCTCTCCCTGGAGCACTGGGACCAAAACAGGGAATCCATTCACCTGCCAGGGTGCTTTATAGGGCTGGTTAGCCCAGCTCTGGCCACCATCAGAGCACTTCAGCATGGCAAAGGTGAAGTCAAACATTTCCTACTTATCTAATAAATCAGCAGCTGCACTATTTCCCAGCTATTGCGTCATTATTACTTCATGCCTTCCTCTGCTCTGCAGGAAGCCATTTAACAGGCAATAAAACAGTCCCTGTGGAGTGTGGTGGGGTAAGGCAGCTCCGCCCAGGCTCTCTGAGAACATTCCCCACAGGCAGGGCCTGAGGGGACAAGTCACCTCCCTCCTCCGGAATCATTCCAAAATCACCATGTCCCTGGTCCCAAGGGAAAGGCAGGAACAACCCACTCCTTAACCCCATTTGTCTGTCTGTGTGAAGTGAGGATCTCACTACCTGTCTTTACAAGGTCCTAAGCAATTTCTTAAATATCTGTGCCCTCCTTCCAGCCCTTTGCCCCTGCACTATTCCTGGCAGCCTGGCAGCTCAGGGCACTGATACAAGTGAAAAGCAATCCCATTTTTGGCAAATTGTGGTTTCCAGCAGGATCAGCTCCTTGAAACAGCTCACCACAGGCTTCCTTGCCAGCTGGAGGGCGGGCTCTGGGGCGCCCTGCACTGGATCCACCCCCCCCAGCTACTTTGAACTGTATATATTTAACCAGCAGAGCATTTAGAAATTTCACCACACACCTGAAAACCTCGTCTCTCCCTGCCCCTGTCACCCTGATCCACCCAAGGAATTTCTGTCACAGCCAGTGCTGCTTAACTCTCTGCTGCAAGAACCTGAATTGTGCCACGGGGGTAAAAAAGCCTCAAGAACACTCAAGAATTATTCAGATGCAGGGAATAACACAGGTGACCTCTGAAAGTGTGCCTTAGATTGGTGTGTTTGCTTTTAGTGACAAGGGCACCTGGGGTTTTTTTGTAGTAGTGATTTAGCAAACCATCGTTTAAATATTAAACACAAAGCTCAACCTTTACTAGCATTAGTAAAGTTGGTTTTTGCACTCAAACAGCCTTGTTGGTCAACAGCACAGCCCAAAAACCCCAGCTGCAGGAGCCCAGGCTGAGGAAGGCACCTGGATGTGTTGATGCTGCATCATCACCTGCAGGACCTGGGACCCAACTGTGAAATGCTGGATGCTGGTACCAGTTAAGGGGGGTGTTAAATCCCTCCCTGGTTTCCCTGCAGCTGAGGTATTGCTGGCAGCAGATTTAATTGCCTTTGTCCTAGCAGGCAGCTAATGAGCATTATGAATAATGCCGTGGCTTTCCAGCCCTCCTGAAGCCGTTTGTGGGACATGACTCAAAATTCAGCTCCAATCAAAAGGCTGCCAATGCTGTGTATTACCCTTCTGTTCATTTTTTATGCTCATTATTCAAGCTAGTCTTCGGAATTAAAGGGGGGCAAGGGGATAGGGAGGTGGTAGTAGCTTTTATTATTTCCTTTAAATTCCTCTTGGCTATGCGGCCCACAATGATCTTCTGTTGTGCTTGAAACTAAACTTATTTACCAGAGGAAAACAGGGTAAAAAAAATCCACCAGGGGATAACTAGCCTGCTCCATGGAGAGGGCTGGGCTCTGGGCAGTCACACTCCATGGCTGGGACAGGAATGTGAGGATTCCAGCTCCTTTCATCTGCAGCAGCACTCCTGGGGCACGAACAGGACATGCAGAGCTCAAAGGCAGAACACGATCTTTCTGTAGCAGGTAAACTCGCTGTTCAGAAGATGAGTTACATCCAGAAATTCTCCCCGGAGTCACACCCAGCTCCGAAGTCTTTTCCTCCTTTCATTTTGTTCCCCCTGGCTGTCTGGTCTCTGCACCACCACCTCAGCATTCAAACCTGTCACAAGGTGGACAGCAAGGGCAGTGTTTTCCACCCAGTTCCTGATTCTCAGCTCTCCTGGCTGACTCAGGGAAAGACCTGACTGCCCCAGTGACCTCCTTTTTTCAGGAGACACTCCTTTTTTTGGGGGGGACACGTGGGTGCCAAGTGCCTTGCATCACCGATCCACTGGACTATGTAGATAAATACAGATACAGATAAATACAGATAGATACCATAGAATCATAGAATGGTTTGGGTTGGAAGGGACCTTGAATGTCATCTCATTCCAACCCCCTGCCATGGGCAGGGACATCTTTCACTAGACCGGGTTGCTCAGAGCCACATCCAGCCTGGTCTTGAACACTTCCAGACTGGATGGAACCCTGAGCATCATCTATAGATGGATGGAGCTGGATAGAACTCTGTACACATCTCGATGTAAAGATAGATCTATGCATCTCTTTGCCTGTGTGCATCCATGTGAATTGATTATGGTATCAATGTTATCATGAATCTATAATTAAGTCATTGTTATAATTGTAGCTAATCCTATTGAGTCACTTCATAAGTTTTAAATTAGTTGATTAAGAGCTGCTAAACCCTTCTGTACCCTTATCTTTTTGTATCCATATCCTTTGCCCTCTTACCCTTCTGCATCTCTGGTGTCTGTGTAAATGACCCTAAATCGATTCTAATCTGATTTTCTTATGTGTGCTTCATCCATGTCAAAAGTAATAGAGCCAACTTTGCCACTGAACTCAATTAAAAGTTGCACTCTCATAAATTCATATTAAAACCTGCTTCTTGCCAACACCTTTGATGGTGGTTCTTTGAGTGGCTTAGCCCCTCCTCCTCACAGGGCTGTGAAGAGGAAGCAGCTTCAGCACTTCCCCTGGAAATATTCAAATCTTTTCAGACCCTTCCCCAAGAGCTCTGTTTGTATGAGAAACAGGAGAAACAAACAGATGAAATGGAAGTGTTGGGCAGCTCCCAGAGCTCCAATATCGTTGGTTTTGGTGAGACTCGGAACAAGTCCCATGTTGGGAGTGCTGGGATGGAGGGTACAGGCTCAGGAGAGGCAGGTGAGGTGTAAGGGAGAGGTTGGATTGAACAGCCCTTGCAGTTAGTGATGATGTGGTTCAGAGCCTTGGAGTGAGGACTGGGGAGGATGGAAAAGAGAGGGAATTTGTAGTGGGTGTGCGCTACTGATGGCCCAGCATCAATGAGTTACTCTATAGGCACTTAGGAGGAATTTCTGGACTGGTAACCTTCATCCTTGTGGAAGATTTCAACTTCCCAGACACCAGCTGGGAATATCATTCTGCTAAGATGAGCAGATCTTGGAAATTCCTGATTTTTGTAGGAGATAACTTCTTATCACAGATACTCAGTGAAACACCTTGGAAAGACGCCCTCCTAGACTTGCTCTTTGTGGATAGCAGAGGACTTTTGTGGGATGTGGTGGTACGTGGCTGCCTTGGCCACAATGATCGTGAAATGGCAGAGTATAACATTTTCGGTGTAATGAGAAAAAAGAACAGCAGAGTTGCTACCCTGGACTGCAGGAGAGCAAACTTTAGGCTATGTAGGGAGCTGTTTTAATCGAGTACACTCAGAATCTGCTTTTGAGGGTTTAGGGAGCCCACAAGTGTAGGTCAGACTTTAAGAAACACCTTTTAGAACCACTGAGGCAGACAATTCCACTGTATTTTGAGTCAAGCATGTGGAGCAGAAGGCCAGCCTGGCTGAACAGGGAACTCCTTCTAGAGCTCAAGAGGAAAAAGAAATTGTGTGATCTCTGGAAGCGAGGTCAGGCTTCACAGGAAGGGCACAGAGCTGTGGCTCACATATGTAGGGAGAAGACACGAAAAGCCAAAGCTCCATTAGAGTTGAAAGAGAAACATCACCAGGGGAAAAAACCAGAGACCCCCGTTTAGGAAAGGAAATGTATTTTATTGAAAAAAAAATTACATTTCACTTATACACCATGAAAATACTGAGTTGTGTGTTATTTTCATAAGAAGAGGTCAAGACTTGCACAAGAAAACCACATTCTTTATTACAGCATTACTCCACGAGATGAGGCTCTGGTGGCATCCGCACTGGGCGTTTTCACTAAACAGTAGAGCACGGCTAAATGTGCTTTGGGCAAAAACCCTAAATATTGGCCTCTTCCAGGTGCTACTGCCCGTTGAAGACATGGCACTCATTTGGTCAATACTGAATTATTTCTGAATTAGAGACAAATCTCATAGTTTCTCTACTCACTCAGGTCCTAGGCAAATTCATAGCTCTCCATCCCCTCAATTTTTAACAATCGTGATTCGTTTTTCACATTCAGCCAGATAAAAGCATGGTAAAGCAGTATATGGGCTGCCAATCTCCCATCTCCCAGAAAGAAAACACTGAAAGGGGATACATTGCACTAACAAACGCTGACAGCAAATGGCAGGATCACTGGATGGTGCTGAATTCTCCAGGGTTTCCTCCCCTCACCGCAGCTCCAGCAACAAGCCCCAGTTTCCTCCCTAGCAAGGCATGTATTCACATCTAGCACGTATCAGGCACGTGAATACGTGTGCTGTACCAAGTACAGGACAGGAGTGCCTGCAGGTGGCACCCCAATGCCATCTGTCACAGCTGTGTCCCAAGAACTGTGCTCCAAGCCAGCTGTGACAGGCTCTATCACACCTCTGAAAACCCCTTGTGAACCAGAGGCCTTTGGAGCGGAAAGATTTATCAATCTGTTGATGAAAACGAATACTAATGCCACATAAATTCCCAGGTAACTGCCCTTATTTATTGATTGATTGATGTCATTTCTTCCTTTCTTAAAGAGGGAGGGAAGGAAAAGAGCCAGACCTGGACAACTCTGACACCATGCAAGTGCTGTGAAAACAAACTTGACATTTTCTCCACCTGGATCTTCCTATTATATTCCCTATCTAGAGCACTGCCTAATTCAATGCTGTTTTCTACTCTGCTAGGCACAAGCACCACAGAGATCATTAAGAACAGCCACACCAAGTTTTTTAGTACTATAATGTTTTTGTGACACAGGGGATGGGATGGATTGAGAACACCAAACTCTGATTACTGAATCGCTAGCTCTTCTTTCAAGTACTTCATTCACAGATTTCTTTTCTTTACCATTAACAGTGCAGCTCTGCAATTAGGCCCTGCTCACCCAGCATCTCACTGCCAGGGAAAGAGGCAACTCCACTATTCCCCATTTTGAGCAGCTGCATTGTCCCAGACCCTCCCTGGCAGCAGCACAAGCACTTATCTGTTCCCAGGATGAGGAGGTTAAGATAACTAAAGAAGATTAAAACTTCAGGGGTTTTGACTGGATAAATTCCCCATTGATTTTAGCTCCTTCATGTCCCTTGTTATAGGGACAAGCAAATCAGGGCCAGCAGAGGTGATGGGAGAGGAAGGTTAGGGCACATTTTTATGGTGTAGCTGAGCTGGATGAGTTATATCTACCACAGCAGCTGATAATTCTCTACCTTTCTTTCCAAAAAACCAAAAACCTTGCCTGAATCATCTGAATAATGCACTTCCAGAGTCTCTTGGTTCTCCATGGCCTGCAGAAGAAGTCTAAGGGAATTACACCGTGGCCAGGCAAGCAGGGGGCTGTACATCACGGGCTTCTGGGTGCACACGGAGTTGTGCTGAACCACAGCCCTGGTGCAGCACGGCCGAACAAACCCAACAGCTCCACGCCGACCTCAGCTCCCACTTGCTCAGAGTAACTCCTCCACATTTCCCCCACGGGAGGATGCAGGCACAACAGTCACTCTGCCACCACCACGGGGACACTGCACCCACAGATTCCCAGGGGAAGGAAAGCCACGCACAACATATCCCCAGCACTGCTGTTCCCTGCCACAGCCTCCCTCCTCGGCAATACATTATTCATCTCGGTGACATTTCTCCTGCTAGCTTAGCAAAGCAGAAGTGCTTCTCTTTTAAGTCAGATCCAGAAATCAGGAAGTCTCGGGAGAAAAACCCATGATAAATTCTCCTCTGCTTTTTGCAGTGGTGATTTATTCACAAGAGTGGCAAGGATGCTGCCACGTTTACTAAAAGGGACATAACAAGTGATGCTCAGTTTTGCCAATCACCAGCTGCTGCAGTAGGTGATGACATTTATCACAGGATCATGCTCCAAAAACTCCTTTATGCTGCAGACCCTTGCACTTTTTAGAGAGACCCCAAAGTTCAACTAAAAAAATTAATATATCTCGACAGTTGTGTTTTAGACCTGGTCTCCCAGCCATAAGAAGCAAAGACTCAGTATGTTTAGCAAGATGAAAAAATCCTGCTCTGATTTTGAACCTTGTGAACAGCTTTGCCTTTTGACTGAATGGGATTTTATTGGTAACTCAGCTCTTCTGGAAGGTGTTTATGAATTTGAATTCAGAACAAACAACTGAAATTCTTCAGGCTGTTACAGCTGACAAACTACAAAGAAAAAAATCTTTACTTTCTCCCATTTGTCTATTCACCTGTCTGTGCACAGGTTTAGCACAAGCTATGAATTCGATGGTGTCAATCTATTGATAGCTATATTGTTGTCAATGGGAACAAGCCATTTTTGTTCCATATCTTGGCTTGTCCATGTATATGTTGCTATTAAGCACTTTTAAGACCTCCCAGTCTTATTTAATTAAACAAACAAATCCACCCCCAATTTTTAACCTACCCTAGATGTATTCAAAACTTGATTCCAATGCAAAATTTCAGGCTTATGCCACAAAGCTTACCTGATTTTAAAATGGATAAGGTATCAATATTTAGGGTTTTCTTTTTAAACAATGGTTATCTACCATCCTATTGCCTCTCTCTACAATCAAGCGTACAAGTCTTACTGCAGGAAGGATACAACTTGTAATGGCCAACCAGAAAAATACACAAACACTAGAAAGCCTACAGTTTCATCAGAAATTAAATCATTTGCTATTACACGGAACTTCATTGTTTTTCTGGCATAGAAGTCATTGAATTACTACACACGCCTCAAGGACAATCATTTAAGATGTGTAAACATAGAACAGGTCCACCTAGTCAGTACAAAGCACCACACAAACGTTAAGTACATAGAAAGTTTGCTCATAAATATTTCTTTGTTTAACAATTCAGCACTAAAAAAATATTACTTAAAAAGGCATCTTTTATTAAGTTATTCAGTTTGTCCAGGGCTGGTGGGGTTGTACTATCCCTACTATATTACAGCCACCTGACTCTCTTTCCAAACCATTTTACTTCTCTGGAAGAAAAGGCTATGTGTGGCTGGGACCCAAAGCTTCAGCACAATCTATAAAAATATAATTCTTTAAGACCTTCTGCTCACATCCTGAAGGCCTACTCAGCCAGCCCCCCAAATTCTGTTTCCCATCCCTACCACATTGCAAAGAAAGCTTCAACATACACACACACACACAGAGTACATAAATTACACTCTTCTACACACAGATTTTTTTCTAAACAGCAATGCGACCACGAGGGCAATAGGTAAGTGTGATTTCAGTGGTAACATATGGCACAGCCTTCTCATATTGCTGGTTTTCTCTCTCTGAATAATGTGCTGCCTTATTCACTGCTCTGAAAACTGGGGATTTATTACCGTTATTTGCACTGTGGAGGCACTGAGTCAGGAACGCGTGCACATTTAGGAGTGTCCCATCTGCCTCAATGTCCACTGCTGCCAGAGCAGCAAAAGCACCAAACTGGTGGCACTGGCGCTGTCACCTGGCACTGGTTTCCTGGTGAAGCAGATGGGAGTTCTCCTTGGCTGTTGAATGCCACACCACATTCCTCTCTTCTGGGAAACGGTGAGAAGTAGCTGGGTCTCTCCTGAAGCAGTGCCCTGACAGCAGCAGCCCTTTGCTCAGGGCACACTCCTCCAGTGACTGATTGAACCTCAGGGATTTACCTGAAATCTGCTCCTGCATGCATGTATAAACTCGCTGGTCTACTCGTTTATTGAAAATAATGCACTTTCAGGAGTTTTCATTTATTTGAAAGAGCTATTTTTGGGCTGTGATTGAACATCTCAAAGCTCAGTTTCCATGGCTGACAAATGTCTTTAATGGACGTGCTTTAGAAAGCTACAGAACTGCTCAGCAGGCTCTCACTTACCAGGAACATGGAGAACATGTGCTCTCAGGAAGAACAGCTCTCTGGATGTCTAATCCTGGGATTCTAACAGGAGTGGAATGACTATAGTCAATAAGCCAGTATGGCTGCAAGGGGATGTAAAAGAAGGGGTTGAGTTTCCTTTTATGAAGAAACATTTTAGTCCCAGAGTGACCAAACTTTGTAATATGTCTCAGCTTTTTAAAGCACTCTTTAACTGGGCAAGGACCTTTACTCAGGAAAGGTGGTTTTCTTTAGTATAAATATAAACCAAACTTCTCCAGTGGACACAAGTGTAATGACACAGCACTTTCTGCTCTCCTTAACCTGGATCCCTGCTCTCCTCCTCCTGCAAGGCACCACCCCGGCAGGGACACTGCTGAGTGCTGACAGAAGCTCTTGTTCCCACATGAGGAACATTTGTTTCCCACTCTACAGTCCTGTATGCTCCACCCTACACAGTGAGGTAAAAATTCAGTGAAGTGCAGTTAAACGCTGCTGCACAAGAAAAGAGATCTCAAAATGAGTTATGGTTCTTATTCCAAGCCCCTCTTCTCACCTTCTTTGCATGAAAAAAGGGCACAACACAATGAGGTCCTACACAAACAAGTAAGAGGAATGCAAGGGAGTGGTGCAGAATGCCAACAATTTTCTTCCCATGAAACACCTTTAAGAAAAATAAAAATTAAGACAACAAGGTTGTTACCCACTTCCAGATCCATATCTTACAGTAAGATGATAACAGGGCACAAATGTACTCTCTTCCATTAACTACCCTTTCTCTGTCCTAGGACATAACTAAGGAAAAAATTTAATTACATCCACTTTATTCAGCAAGACTATCAAACCATTCTTGTGCTGTTTAATTCTGAAATGATTAACATATTTAAAAATAGGATCTAACAATTTGTGTGTGCACAGTATATTAAACTTAGATACTTTTATTACAATCTTCCTTGCCACATATTTAAAAATAAAATTAATCAATACAATCACCATAACAGTCTCAGACAACAAATTAACACCATCCAATCAAGACACAGTTAAGATACTCAAAAGGCAGTATGAGTAGTTGGAAACCTTGGTCCTCCAATTCTTTTGTATAACACATGGATTATAGATTTCTCCCCACTTGAGATAAAAATCAGCATACAAACATTAACAATTCATACTGCAGGTTTCTGAAGTGTTTCTATTGAGTGTGAATAGCACTGAGGTTAGCATAATGTCTTTATGCACGTCTCAATTCTCAGCATGTACAGACTAATCCAGGCCCAGAGTAGACGGTTTGTAAACAACTTTTGGTCTCTCCTGCACAGGTGACTCCACAAACGAGCGGGTGGACTTGAGCAGTGGCCACAAGCACTGCAAATCACTCCAGGAAAAAGGGATCCGACACAAATTAACTCCAGAATGGAGAGAGAATGTTAGGGAAGTCGAGTGGACACAAACACAAAGCGTTCACCTCTCCCATGCTTCCATGTGCTGCTGCATGAGAAGCCTCCTGTGCCTCCGACCTCACACGTGTGGCAGTGAAGCCATCAGTGCCCAGCTGGCGAGTGCTGGACCGCTGGGTTACACCTTTCATGCTCTCTGGACGGCCATGGAAGATCATCCATTATTACAGACTCCACTCTCTGGGCTAAAGTGCTTGTTCTCTGGTAATCAATTAGGAACTAAGCTAGTTTAGATTAACCTTTTATCTTTAACTAAAGGTTTGCAAGTGAATCAGACAATGCTGGTCAGTCTCCTCCAAGCCGCTAAATAAATAGTGGGCACTGTCTGACACTGAGACACTTTCCAGCTGCACCAGACAGACGGCGGGAACTCAGAAAAAGATACAGGTATTATATGCAGGAGGAAAGGAGGGAATGAAATATTAAGACAGGACTGTGCTGAGTGTTTGAATTTTGTTCTACACATGAGCTTTGTCTAACTCTAAACAAATAAAAATGTGTACCTTGACATTCAAAAATACCTGTTAGTCTGCTGTGGCTACAAAACGTTAGGTACAGAATATATTTACAGATAATTTCTGATGTTTGTTCCTGGCAAGAGATGTTAAGCCCAATTCTTCACTGAAGACATAAACCCGACCTAATTTAGATCAGGTCAGTGGGAGTTTAAAGCAGGTATCACATGAGCAACCCTCAGGGACTCAAGCAGATGAAGCCAGCAGCCCACTGCTACAGGATCCAGCTACTGTGAAATAGGAACTTTTGCAAATTGAGCACATTAGTATGCATATTCTTTTTTTTGTAACATGGATATGCCACAGATTCTAAGGAATGTGTGAATTCCTGAACTGATCCATTCTTTGAAGAAGTGGGAAAAGATTACACCTGACAGGTATAAACTGCTCCAACAAACACATCACTTTGTCTTTTATGTCAAGATCACGGCTCATTATGGTTGACAATGAAAACCTTGTTTGCAAGGTAGCTCCAAGTTTCCCAAATTCCAAACTTCTTTATTTCAGAGAAAACATCCTTTGCCTTTCTCTCAATCCTCTTGTGAAGTTTGTCTATTCTAATGACAAAATAAAATTGTGCTGTCTCACATTTACTAAAAGAGCACTGACCATTGTCTGTAAAGGCAGGGAAGTTCAGGATGCTGATCCCTTCTTCCTAAGAGGATAGTAGGGATTATACACTTCCACATGAAACAGTCTAATTTTAAAAGATTAATAAACTCAATAGTTATGTTTGGAATATGGCATGCAGCACTTGGTTAATCAATGTTAGAAACAGTTAAAATCCTTTTGGTGTTCAACTGCTGAAATGCATCACCAGCTACAGTATTTAAATATCTTTGCTGAAAGCAATTATCTCAAAAGAGGTAATTGTCTTCCTGGCACAGCTGCCCAAGCAAACAGCAGCTTATCTAAAAAGGGGGCAAAATATTAATATGAGTATTTTCCAGCCCACCTGGGAGTTTGTGTTGCAGGGAGAACAAAATACTTGCACACCAATTTAAAAATCCAGCGCTGCAAAGAAAGGCAGTTCGATGTGCTCAGAGAACCATGGAACGGCTGAGGTTGGAAGGGACCTCTGGAGATCCTCTGAGCCAACCCCTGAGCAAGCAGGGCCAAGAACAGCAGGCTGCTCAGGGCCATGTGCAGTCAGCATTTGAGTATCTCCAAGGATGGAGACTCCACAACCTCTCCGGGCAACCTGTACCAGTGTTCGATCACCTTCACAGTGAATTATATTTTTTTAATGTTTAAATGGATTTTCCTGTATTTCAGTTTGTGCCACTGCCTATTTATAACTTCCTTGGGCACCACTGAGAAAAGCCTGGTTCCCTCTTCACTGCTTCCCAGCAGATACTTGTACACACTGTCAAGGTAGTCCACACCTTTTTACACATTGGGTATCAGCCATGAGCTCGTATCTCTGTTACTGACTGCTAATTTTAGCAACTGTTCACAACACCAAAATTATTATTGCTATAAAGTTATTTCATGACAGTGGTTACTAAAAACTGTGACAGCAGAGTCACATTTTGTAGATGAATTCCTGCTGATTTTTTTTTTCCTTAAATTCTCAAGTAATGATTTTTTTTTTTCACTTCCAATGCCAAATGCAGGAGAGGAAATCAATTAGAAATGCAATTTCCATCCCCTTATGCAGTCTGAGACAAATAAAGCTCATCAACTCAGTTTGGATTTAAGATCACACTAGACTTCATCTTGGACAAACAAGAACATGGATCCCATACAGAAATCGTAGGAAGTGTGAGTGGCCAATACCTGTCAGCAGACCTGCCCTGCTGCTTTAGTATGTGGCTGTGATCCACAGGACACTGAAATGATTAAAAATCCCATTTTGAAGCCTTATCAAGCAGAATTTTGAAATCAAGATGCATTAATAATAATAATAATAATAATAATGCATTTCTGTAATCTCTAATTGGTGTTGATCGCAGAGACACTATGAACAAGTTCATTTTTCTGTTTCACTGCATTTGGTAAACACATGTAACTTACCAGACCTTACTAAACAAAAAATACTACTTTTCCCATATTGCTTGATTGCTAAGCCTGCCAGCAGTGCTCACTAATGTTAAGTGGAAGTGCCCATGTAGTTTTTAAGTACATCCACCCACGACGAACAAACCAAGGCAGCCAACTTCCAGGGTACGAGCCGCTTTCTCTTTTGTCCTTAGTTAAAAAACAGAGAATCAAACCTGGCCTTGGAGGCAGAACTACACACTTCTAACCAGTGCTACTGAATAAAGGCATGGTCTTGTTAATGAAGATGTTTCTGGAGCAGCTTTTGGAGGAAAATCATGTGGGCACCCACGGTCATGAGAAGTAAGCAGCCAGAACCTGTGACAACTGAAACTGTGCAGCTGTTCATGGACAAGAAACAGGAGCAGAGATCAGTAGCATGAATGACACCTCAAGGTCACTTCAGAGTATTGAACATGCCAAACATCTTCAAAGTACTCCTACACACAACCAGAACTGTGTGTGTAGCTTTAACCCTGCTTAGTTTCATAGCAATCGAGATACTGAATACCAGAGTAGGTAACCAGGTACCTCCAGGAAAAGGAAGCATGGAGCCAGCTCCATTGGCACTAGATGCCATCTTGAAATACATTTTCCAAGTCAGTCAAGAATTCCATTAGCAAATTCACATCTACAGACTTTGGCAAGGCAGGAACATTGCTCTCTTGCCCTGGGTAATCACACAGACTAAGTGAATCTGACAGACATTGGGATACCTGGGAATATGCTTCAATGCACACTAACTGTTCTGTTTTTAAAACTGAGCAAGGCCAGCACATATGTCTGAGAGTGGATATCTGCCTATGCTGGGCACTATTTCATGAAAGTCAGGTTTCTGTCACAGATCTAAGGCAAATATTACAATTTACAGGAAAGAAATGAGGACATCGATACATTGTGCGTTATTGGAGACGTGGAGCCTTTATAACACGGTGGCTTTCACTATGATCTCTGGGTTTTCTATGTCCTTTTTGCTTTGGACCATTCTCAGTTCCAGCTGGGCTGAGTTTGGTTTGTTTCCTTCTCCAGCTTGCACTAAAAAGATCAGAATGTCATTAAAAACAGCAGTACACAAAGGAACAAGTTACATTGTTCTGTTACCCCACGATTTTCTCTACCTTCCTCCCTTCCCCAGTCTCCCTTACTACTCCCTGCTAAAGGCTTCCAAGATGAAAAATCCAGGTCAGCACCGTGATTTCTTATCACCACTCTTCCACACCTCTCTCCAGGAAAGAAACATAGCTCTGCTGTTAATTAGGAAGTCACATAGACATGCTCAGAGAACCCACAGATTTCCTCAAGAACTGAAAGACAGGGGAACTCCAAGGGGAGAGAAGCTAAAAAAAATTGCTCCTCACATGGCCAACACAGCAAAGAAACTATTATTAGTTGATAAACCCCTCTCAGTGCTAAACACACACTCAGAGGGACAGTGAGTGAGCTACACTGAAGCAGGAGCTCTCTGGCACACCAAACTCAGCACCTCCTCAAGTTCTGCCGGTTTTGCAGAGCTGAGTCAGGCACAGTCAGCACGACTGTCATCCACCACAAGCTAAACAGTGACATCTGCAGTCGGCTCTTGTCAAAAATGGGCTTGGAGGACACAGTAGGAACATGCAGACAAAACTACCAAGCTCTCACTCTGTAAATTCTCTGCCTGCTTCTGCACTGAGGGGCTGCTTTTAGTCAGGAAACCCAGAAAGCTCCTTGAAAATTTCTTCTGATGCCAATCCAGGCAGAACAACGGAGCAAAGGTCTGGATGAATTTACCTTTTGCACTCTTAATGGTCCTTTGCAGAACATGCTGCATGGCTGACACAGTCTTTTCACATGCCACCTGCATCAACACAACATATTCAGGTTTTAGTAAAACTTCAGCTGCCTACTTTAATATTACTTAATATTAATAAATATGATTTCAAAAACACTGCTATTAAGAGGAAAACATGACTGACAAAACAAACATGACTGACAACTGTGTAATGTAGAGTTTGAAAAAAAAGAAATTTTGACTTAATTCTCCCAAAACAGGTATTAGAAACCATATACCTGTATCGAGGACTCTATGTCCTTAAGGGAAAGAAGCAGAAAAATAGATCTGAGAAATTATTTTCAAAGCTCATTATGAAGTGAGGATAAAAAAATGTAATTAGAAACATGCATGCAGCCTATCTCTCTAGAGTGAACAACATCTTATTTGGCAAAATTACAAAATCAATCTAACTGAAATATGACTGTTTAATGTCCCTTTTGGCAAAAGGGAAATTCTGTGGCTTTTTCTCTGAGGTGAGGAAAACAAGCCAAAACAGAAGACAGTCTTTAAATAATGTACAGATTAGAAGTTAAAAAAAAAACCCAAGAGAAACAAAATCCAAACTTGCAGAGAGATAAATAACTTCTCCCACACCTTCAAATTGTTGGGGTGCTTGTGTGTCCATGCCAGAAGCATAGCAGCGAACAAGTCTCCTGTTCCAACAAAGACAGCATCCACTTTAGGAGACTCCATTCGAATTCTTTGTGTTATCTTGGTACCATCGGCTTCAGCTACAACACAGATACACAGTTAAGTGACAGACCCAGCAACTAATACAGTAACAATCACTAGAATTCAAAAATAAATAGTTTTAAAAGTCATCATCAGATTTGAATTCCTTTGCTGTTTGGAATGTAAAGCTGCCAAAGAATATTGTAAACTTTGTACCAGCTCTTTTAAAAAGTCACAGCTTTCCAAAACATGGCCAGCTTGGGATAGCATTTACAACTTCTATACTGTACATACTTCATTTAAGGGTGAGGAAGGAGCTACCAACCTTCATTTTACATCCCTCATAACTGTGCCCTTCTCAGGTGAAAACAGTGAACACACAACAGATCTTGGTGAGACTACAGAAGGGGATACAGAGAAGCAGCAGAAGGGTATTTTATAACCTATCAAGGGTATTTTATAACCTATCAAGGGAGGGACAATCTGCCAACAGGACAGTGTGACTTTTCAGAAGAGCGTTCAATCATTCCAAGTTCCTCTTTTATATCCTTACTACCAGGGTCACTACTAGGGGCTGTAAGACTCCCAATAAACCTCACCTAGGACATCCTCCTCCTCTGCCCAGGAGCTGCACGGAAGCTCAGGCCTGGGCACAAGCATCCTTGCCTGAGCTATGCTGCAGATATTCCTGTGTACAGCCCTGCTGTCCTGACTTACTGACTGGATTTTCCAGATTAATCTCAGACCTGGCTTGTCTCCCTTACTCTGGACTGTCAATGGGACCTGCCTGCCACCATCTCCCTGTCCTGCTCACCTTATTCAGGTCCTGTGGGTCTGTGCCCTGTGGGTGGGGACAGAGTTCTGCCTGTGCTAGGATCACACTCAGCTCTTGTCTTCCCTCATGGAGCAGCCCTAGTCTTACTACCCCTGAAATTACTGTAGAAAGTCTTCACTTGGGGATCTGAGCTCCTTCCATGCACTACAGATGGGCCTGATGAAACTACCCCTTCAAGGAGTAACTGCAAGCACAGACAGATTAAAAGAGAGCACAGGTAAGCAAGGAACTCCTGACTTACTTTTTCTGTGGCTTCCCAGAGCAATCAGGTAGTCGTTTCCTAGAGGTGCCTGTAGATCTGAGCTTGTGATCACCACAGTCTCTGGTCCCATGGCATGGAGCATATCCATTACCTTCCAACGTGCAAAAAGTCACGAATCAGTGACTGCAATATGTGTTGATCACACTTTCATTCATAGTACTGAGGATTTTTAACAAGCACTTTATTTTGGCATCTTTTGTAAAGAGAAAAAACCAGTTTCTACTCAAATAATCCACTTGAATTAGGGCCATTACTTTGAAATAGGGGAAGCAAAACATCCACATCTAAATGTACACACTTGTTAAAATATACAAGCATCTCTGTTTGTGTTATCTTTGGATGCTCCTCTGGAAAGAATACTCTGTCTCAGCTGTGATCAGAATTTTTGCCTGCATCATGTTTTCAGAACATACTATCAAAAGAATAAGAGAACAAACATACAGACACGTGCACCTGAGCTGGCATCTTGAAGCATTTGCTAGAAAGCCAACAACTCCAGGTCAGGAAATCTTATTTAGCTACTACTTTTAGAGTTAGCAAAAATTAAAAAGCCTAAATCAGAGGCACAAGTGTGACTCTGTTTCAATCTTCTTTTCTCATTCTGTTTCAAGCCCCAAACTACAGCTGTAAATTATATACCTTTGCAGATGTATTTCCACTCTGTGTGTTCCTCGCTTAAACTCATTAATACTCTACTTCTGACATCACAATTGGTTGCTACAGACAGAAGTGATTTTCATTTCACAGAAAAAAGAATGACTTCAATAATGAGTTTAGTATAAAACACGGATAAAATATTAATTCTCCCAGAAGAGTTTAACTAAAAATCCTCTCAGGCTAGCTATGACTCATGAGCAGCTGAATGATAAGGATTTATTTCTGCTATTTTTTAATACTTTATTGCTTTTCTTTCTTGTCTAAGCCTCTGAGTTTCTTCAGCTGTCAGACCTCTTTGCACAGACATCCAGCTGGGTTTTAAAGAAGCTGTAAATCCACCAGCATACACTGACACAACCAATCTGTGCAGTAACATTAAACTAAATTTCATTTCTCAGTCACAATTCACCAGGATCCTAATCTCCACTATTTCTAGTCGTGGGACTTAGTTCCTTCTACATTAATATTACATCATACTTAATTTTATGTTAGAAGACACTACTGTCATCACAAGTCTTGTTAAAGAAAGGAGAGCAAGCATGAAACCGGGGAAATCAATGCCAGAATTCCTACCACCTCCAAAGGGGACAAATTCCAGCATGGATTATTACTCAGACTCATATACGACATGCAGCTGGAAAGACAGATTAAAATATCCTGCAAACAACTGCTTTTAAAATGTTTGCATTTCTAAGTATAATTCTGTCTCTTTGGGAGAGATTTTTTTAAAGCCCATCACAAATCAGAGCTATGGAATGAATCAGTCAGAAAACTAATTGGCAAAACTGTTTAGCATATGCAACTCATGTTTGCAGCTGAAATATGCAAATCTACAACTAATGGCTGCTCAGCTAATGATGTTCTCCTCAAGACCCTGGTTCCAGTGGTGAGGATGAGAACAGAAGAACTGAGCTGCAGTTAGCAGCCAGTGGCATGAAGCACAGCTCATCACCCTCACCCAGCAGAGTGGGGTGATGTAAAACTGGGGCAGTGGAAATTCAGAGATGAGATCTCTGTAGCTGCTTCCTGCTGTGAAGTGATGGTGACCAATCCATGTTGTCTGATGTTGCTACAGCATAAAAACAACAAACATTTGGGCTGACAGACCCCCAGCTACTCTCCAGGGTGCCACTGCAGCTGCTATTTGTTTAAAGATTTTGTGTTCTTTTGAAGTTCAAAACCAAACCAGAGGGAGTAACATCAGTCCCTTTTGAAAGCACTTGACTAGGCAATAAAAAAAAAGAGCTCAGCCCTTCTCAAGACATCAATAAAACTGTATTTCTATTTTGTCCTTCACCACCAAGTCCTACAGCTTTTTATTTTCTTCACTTTGTGTGAACGGGCAAATCTTTACACCTTGATGCAATGTATTTGCAGGCCATCTATCAGCTCCATATGGCAATGACAGCAGCTGTCAATGCTGTGGATTTATCTGGGAGAATGAGGAAAAGCTGTCCTCACACTCAGCATTGCTGAGTGTGGACAGCAGAGCCCCAAACAGGCTCCTAATGCCCGTGGTCCCCTGGGGTTTTCACCCCAACCAAATAATATACTAATAACAGAGCTGTCAGTGTCTGGCTATTTGCCACGTGTGCTGCTGCCACTCCTCCTTCACTGCAGAAAGCAAGCTCAGAGAGATGTACTCATTATCACTGTAATCCCTTTATCTGGAGATCTTTTGGGAAGTTTCATCAGAAGTCTGACACTAAACCAGGAAATGTTTTGTGCCTGAAGTGTACAAGCTTTAATGACAAACACATGGAAAGGACAGAGGCCAAGGTGACTCCAAGGTTGAAGACAAACTGCAAACTGCAGCACTGCAGGCAGGAATGCAGAAAGAGACCTCACACATCCCACCCTTTTGCCTGCTTACCTCCAGTGCATCTTTTTCCGTGTAAATCTTCCTGCCCGTGAGTAACCTGAGAATGAAAC
This sequence comes from Eulacestoma nigropectus, assembly GCA_013397775.1. Taxonomy (NCBI): domain Eukaryota; kingdom Metazoa; phylum Chordata; class Aves; order Passeriformes; genus Eulacestoma; species Eulacestoma nigropectus. Next base: position 235,500 of record VZTE01004508.1, read on the forward strand.
AGAAACCTTCAAAGAGCACGAGTTCTCCAGGCAGTGACTGATTGCCCTTTCAAAGGAAGAAAGCTTGGACTGCACCAAACAGGCCTAACCCATCTGTAGCTCCACGGTCTGCTGGACCAGACCTCTGTTTAAAGGCTACGTGCACAGACACACAGTGCTGCTCACACCAGTCCTGTCCTGCCTCCTCCAGAGATCCCTATACCACAAAAATTCCCTCACAAGTGTCTTCTCTCCCTCTCCCATGTAGGCTCCCTCCCCTTAAGGCGACAGCCTGTGCTGCATCACCACAGATTATCTCCTGACCAAAGAGTCACAGCTATGTAGCCAGGACAGGCAGCTGGCATTTAAATTCGTAGCTCCTATGAGATGTTGCCATGGTGGTATTTCTGAATCTAATTTTGGGGGGGGGGGGGGGGTTAGACAAAACCNNNNTCTGAATCTAATGTTGGGGGGGGGGGGAGGGGTTGAACCAAACTATTTCAGTTCTGATATTCTGGCACATAATAAAAATTTTCATAGTAATGGGTAAGGATGGGGAGGGTATTTTTTTAACCTGTCCTAGAAACAGGTGATAACAAGAAATAAGCATGAAAATGAGAGACTGGAGAAAACAACACGAATCTTTTCCTCACATAACTCCTGGATTTTTTATTGGTTTCAACATGCAGCAGTTAAGGTTATCTGAAAAACACCACTTGAAACTAACAGCTAAAACCAAAAACCTGACACATACATACATAAGGCACTATATTGAGACAAATAAAATTAAGGACTATCAGTCTTCTCTGCTTTTTCCCCCAAGTTTATTTAGCTATAAAAGGAAATAAGCACTTACTCAGCTTCAAACTGGTTAGGAGTGATTATATCCGCAACAGGTACAACTTTGTCCCTGTAGACTGGCAGGAGATCCTTGGGCACATACTGAGGAGAAAAAACAGTGCCAAAAATTGTCAGCAGTGTCTGAGATGTGGGACCACAACTCTCCTTCCCTCTCCCACCACTCCTGCTGCCACTGAGTGACCTGACAGCTCCAAGCTCTGCAACTGCACAGAGGCAGAGCATCCTCAGGCTGGGGACACTGTAGCCAACAGCCCTTTCTTCCCTGCAAGTGATGGGAAGCACCATTTTTAGGAGATGGACCCAAACTGGCAGCATTAAAAGAAGTGATGCCTGGGTGAAGAACTTTCAAGTCCTCTCTCACCAAGGTGACACAGCAGCATGAGGAAATAACAGTGTCCCAACTCACTCATGTCCTTACCTCCAAACCAAACTATTTTGTTCAAAAATTTTTGATCAAAAATGAATGTTTTTTTGTCAGAGTGCAGGCTGGTATTGGCACACGGAACCTGTCCGTCACTGATCACAGCCCAGTGCCAAACAGCTGTCAGATCCCACATGAAATACGTTGTCTTCATTTAGGTTCCAGGGCTGTGTCAATTCCCAGGATGACTGACAATGGCAGCCAAAACACAGTCTCTTGACAGAAGGTGAGACAACTCCAGTGAGACAAGGATGGGGAGCAGGGGGATATTTTCCTGTGAACAGGGTCTGAAGTCCCTCTGTTGTCTCAGGAGAGAGCCAGAAATAATCCCATGGCTGTGCAGCTGTCAGTCTTTCCTGATACCAAACTCATTCAAAACCAAGAAATTTAAGTACAAATTTACATGATGTAGGATCCAAAGCCACACTTAGGTAAAGTATCTTAGTTTTGTTGTTTAAAAACAAATAAATCATTATATTTCTTTATAAAACAAACATTCACTACACAGAGAATCCAAACAGAAGAGTACTAACCATAGAGCCTTCTCCATTCCACTTGTCACCCATCACTGGATCACACACTGTAACAGAACAAATTCAGTTTTAGAAAGAGGGTACAGTTAAAAAGACCCTGGTGGGAGGGAAAAATTTTAGGTAACAGTAGTGGCTATGGAACAGCACTGAGCACCTCAAAGCTTACACACTCCCACAGCTCTTGTAGCACGCTGAAATTTGTACCTGGTGGCTGCCAATTTTGAAAGAGTAGGTCACGTGTCTTAAAAAGTTGTCTGGAATGGCAGTATGGCGGGGAGAAACATGGGAGAAGCTAACAGCTCTGAAGAGTCCTATTTTTACTTTAGTGTTAAAAAATGCATGCCAAATGTACACACGAAGATGCTGTGTGTATATTAAAACCAGAAAGTATTATAATGAAACAGTAAGAAAATTCATGCCAAAGTACATCAACTCATACTTGGTGTAATGATATTAACACGTTTGGCACAGGTTCTGGATCACCAGCAGTATTAACAACACATTCCAAGTGTCCTCACTGAGGATGGAAACAGCCCAGCATTGCACTTCAAACAGGAAAATTGTTCATTGTATTAAAAGGTCTTTAAGCAAGATCAAAAAGAAATACACATCCAAAGCTATCAAATGAATGTCCAGGAAGTTTCTATGCGTAAAAAGAAGGCAATTTGTTTTACATTTTAAAAATATTTTCTTTATGTTATACTCAATTAAATATAAAGGATCTTAGAAGCCTCGCTGTGATCTCACCACCTGACCACTTCCTTCCTGTTCTACACAGTGAGATGTCTCTTTCTTTTCATATTCCAAAAGAGTCTTTGGCTTTCATACAAGGCTATGAAAAATTTGATAATATAATAGTGTTAATAAAGGCTAAAAAGCAACAAAACCCAGAGATTTCTCTGCTATATTTTGCTAAATGAGACCTGCGCTTTGTCAATTTTAAGTCAGGTATCGCTGCTCAGTACAACACCCTGCAAATCTTGCCAATCATTCGAGATGTTTCCTGGCCACACTGTTTACCGAGCCTGAAGATGACAGCTCAAACCATCATTCCTATGTTTTTATCCCACTAAATCCTCACTGACTTTGCCCTGTCACTCTGAATGCTTTCCTCAATTCAAGCCTATGCTGGTTATGTTCAAAATTCCTGAAACACTCGTGAGAGGAAGGAAGGGAAGAGAAGACATCTTTTCTCACAGGTTGAAGCCTGATGTGACATGTTAGTGACAACGGATGCTGGAGCCTGTTGCTCCCTGGGTAGTCCTAGGGAATATTAGAAAGCATCAGAGCTAAAAAAGACCTGGAGTTTAAGGTAAATCATGGAATTTATGAGGCAAAGTAGGACATTTCTGGGATGTTACATGGAACCATGGCAGGGCAACATGGGAGAGTCTGTCCTGCTTTGGCTGACTTAGAAATCAGGGAGAGGCTTCAGCTATCAGCACACACAGCCTCTGAACTACCAGCAGCAGCAGCTGGCTGGGATTTTTATCTTTTCCTGGATACAGACAACCAGTCCTCAAGGCACACTCTCCTTTGGATGGCATAATGCAACAAACACACTGAAAGGGAGCAAATCAGGAAGATAAAAACCCAACTCCCTCAACACCTAAAGCTGAAACTAAACACCACTGGAAGCCCAGCTGGCTCCACCCAGACTAGAAATGCTGCATAACATCAGATCAATGTTTTCATCCTAAAATGTGAAATGATGAGCATACTCAATGAGGCAGCAGAAAGGAATATAATGACATCCTCACCATACACGAGGTTAGAATTCTGTTGCTTCAACTCCTGGACAATATCCACCACCATTGCCAGAAATGATGTGTCTCTTGTATACCCTTTGGGAAAATAAAAAAAAAAAAGACACCTTTGAAGTCTAATTTCATGAACACTTTTGCTGTTCTTAGTTTTGGACAGGAATGCTGCATACTTCTCATCCTTTGGATAAATGCAGTTTTAGAACAAAGGCATTTTAGTAGTTCATTTAGGAGTAATAGGTTGGAAGAGAATTCAGGCAGTGCTTGCACAACTACAAGCATAACCTTAAAAATCCATTTACTAAGAATGTTGTATATGAAAGGCTCATATAACTTCAAAATGCTTGAACATACATAAACAAAGGTCAGGCTAGAAGGAAAAAACACTCCTTTTGATAAAAACAGTATTCTGATCATTACTACTTTTCATGCAGTAAACAGGAAATATTTTAAATTCCATATACTTTTCTCATACGCTGTCTTGAAGCAATTTTTTATTATTATTCGTGTTGATGCTGATAGAGTCCAACACATTAATGCAATAGAGATTTAACCTTGACTATTTTAGAGCAATTTCCAAAATAACAATAAAGTTCCTATCTTTTAGGCTGAGCAGTGAAATAAGCTGGAAATATGTTTTACTGTATTTCAAGGCCCCAATCACAATGCTAGCACCACAATATTCTTATTTAATCATTAAATTTTAAATTCTATAGATGTTTCTTAATTTATATATTTATGCATAACTTTAGTTACAACATTTATTGATTATCAATTTGATTTTAATTTATTGTAGTTCATTTCTTGGGGATGGTGCTGTGCAGGGCCAGGAGCTGGATTTGATGTTCCTTGTGGGTCCCTTCCAACTCAGCATATTTTGTGATTCTGTGATTTAATATTATTATTTTTAGCAAGGTAGCATCTTTCAATGTCCTTGGAAACGTCCACTCTAATAAAATATTTAAAAGCACATTTACAAAGTAGAATTTGGAGATTTTTTTTTTTTAACTTGCAAAATTGATCAGTTCTTAGGGGCTGCAGAGAAATGGAAAAGATTTTTTGCCAAAATGCTGTTTTTTATCCACGAAATGCTGATAATCAGTCAAAAGAGTCAAGCAAAGATTTTATTTTTCAAATGACCTGTGATGGCAGTCTGGCTGGAAATTAATACTGAGTTTGATCAACATCATTGACAGAGGTGTTTAAAACAGTTACACTGAACTGGAATTTATCTCTTGAGTGCCTTACACTCAAAATGAAACAAATGAAAACAAATACATGAAGATCTACAAATAACTAACAGTCACAAAAAGTTAATGGAGTGTTACTTTGTACAACTGGCCTAAAGATAATAATTTTAATCTCAGCTGAGATATCTACAGCCATCAGACATTTAACAGTCAAATCCCACCTGATGATAAATTGCTTTTTGGTGTTTAAATAGTCATATCCAGGTTGTTTGAGGTACAAAGTAGCTGCACATGATAGTGAATGGCTATTTGAAGAGAAATATCTGACTTTTGGCCCTGAATGAAAAATACTGAATTTTAAGTTCAGCCACAGTGCGGCTGAAGACTGAAACAGAGGAAGTGTTCTTAGATGTTCAGAAATCACTGCTCTTTCTACCCATGCCTTTTTTTGTCCATACTGAAAATGGCTACAGCAAATGAGATTTTAAAACAAACTTGAACAACACACAAATATCTTATTTTAAAAGGCACATTAATAAATATTCCCTTTTTCTCCAAAATTCCTTTTTGCTGAAGATTTCTATTTTTCTTCTACCATTTTTAATCTCTTGCATCCATTTTGCCAGTGATAGGAAAGCTGTAGATGTCTTTTCCAAGAGTCGGAAATGAAATAAAAAAGTAACATTTCAGCTAAAAGAATACTCCAATATTATTCACAATTTTTACACACTAACATCTCCTGAAAATTCCAACAATACAGTGTGCTTTTCCTGGATATGCCCTCTTTGTGAGTTCCTTCCAGGAAAGAAACGGTGTTTGTCTATTTCTCAATAACAAAGAACCCGTTTATGCCAAAATCAATTTCTTAACCTTAGTTCAATCTATTTGCTGTTCAGCCTTCTTTACTTTGCAGATATTCCTTGAAAAAACCCTGACAATAACACTTCAGGCATGCCACATCCTTCAAGCCAGAATGACTGCTTTGGGGTTATAACCTATGCACTTAAAATTTCCAGTTTTCCCTGTGTATAAAGAACTTTCCTACATATGGAAGCCATGGAAGCCATGAAATCAATCAAATCTGGTGATGTATTTCTGCTTACCTTTAAAAAGCCCCTGTTTGCTGCTGTAAGGAATTTCTACTGTTATCCAAACCAGATGCACAGTTCTTACTGAGGTGAAATCTGATCAGTAATCTACTTTTGAGAAGCAGGAATTGGATGAGAAGCAATTTTTAGTAAAAACTTCTTGTAGAATCTCTCCTTTCTATAAAGTACTCTACAAGAAGTTCTCTTTGCCTGTATTTATAAGCACTTTGCACCCAGTGCAAGCAAAGGAAAACACTGCAGGACGGTATTCACTCAGATGACCTACACAGTAACAAGAGCAAAAAATCAAGATATATGACAGAGTCAAAACCAAAACACAACTCTACTCATACTCTGCTCAGTGTCCAAAGCACTAAGCCTTAAAGATTAAGTAAAAAAATCAAGGACAGACAACTTTTTATAAAATCATGCTGTAGTACCACAGAGTGCTAGTACTGCAGACTTAGGAGAAAAAGTTAAACTTATGTCTTCCTAATAAATTTAAAAATAATACCCTGACATTCCTCATCCATTGTTCCAGTAGAGGCACTCCCAAAATATTAAGTGTGCCTGTACACGACTGGCCTGTACAAGTCTGTAAATTATACAAAGGGACCAATTTACCTCCCCAGTTACAACCTCCAGGCTGTTCCAAATTAAACGGCACGAGCCAGTTCAGACTACAATATACAGGTGAAATTTTAATTGGTTGGTTTGCAGCAAGGAAGGATATGTTCTACATTTCTTTACTCCTGTTTACATCTCCTGGGAACTCCAGGGAACAAGCTCTTCTTACCTGTGAGCACATAATCGTACCGGTTGACCTTGTTCAGCTTCAGTCCTTCGTAAAGTTCATGAAGCTCATCTGAATTCAACACCTGCCCCTTCCAGTGGGCATAGCCTGCAAAGCAAACACCAGGTCATTTCTCAAGAGATGGATTTTCTATTTCAGATCACACAGATGATACACTTGGAGAGACCACATCAAATATTGGCAGCAGGAAGCACTTCCACCTCCTCTCCTGTGAAATGCCATTGCTGAATGAAAGCTGCTGTCAGCAGAACAGTTAACATGCTCAACTTCTCCTTAGCACCTCTGCCTCCCAAAGGAACTGGAGTGACTACACTGCACTCTGAGAGTGTCCATTTACCAGCAAATCAAGCTGAGTACACACAGGCTCCTGCAAGATTTCCCATGGAGCTTTTGCAACTATCCCTTTCCTGCGTGGAGGAGGAAAAACATATGTTTTAGACTTTACTGGAGGAGGGTGTCAGTATAATCTATTTCTGTTATTTTATACTACATATCAAAACAAAGGAAATATTGACAGTTAGATGACAATCTTGACAGGCTTGTGGATCTGTTTGGACACAGGCCTGCACCCATCAGATACAGCACTCACTGGGACCTGCATGTCACAAACAGAGTGACCACAGCAGAACACTGCCATGGATGCTCTTTGAACATGCAGTGTCATCTGACAGACTTTCTTCCAAAAATAGCACGGCTTTAGTGCTGAGGATCCTGGAGGAGGAAATGAGTAGCAGAAAGACACTACGAACAGATAAATAATATCCATATACTCTCATCCTTGAATGATCTCTAAGAATTGCAAGCACATACGCTCAGGTGAGAGAAGCAGATGGAAGGTGAAGTTACTTGGGATAAACTCAACTGATTTCAGCAAACAGTGGACCAAGGTCCATGGCAGCCAATTCCAAGGAAAAAAAAATATATCTCCCTTAACAGAATCTAAACATTTGTTGAAAAATGTAAATGCACCCTGCACCTTGTCACCAAAGCCTGCCCCATTTAGATGGCACCAATCACTCCCTTGTATTTAAGAATGGGGCTTTCTCCAGGATCTTAAGATGAGGCATCCACAATTTAACTCTTTCAATCTCCATAAATTCAGAATTTGTTAAAGTTAAAAAAGTTTAAAAATGATCTTTTTATTAACTGGAATTAGGAAAAGTGAAAGGTTAAATGAGGTATCTTCTTCCATACCTCCCCTGTGTAAAGACAATGGTATTTTGTTTGTTTTAACTTCTGCTCTTGCAGTTAGAAAATTCTGTGATGAAAACTGTTGGCTTTGATTATCACTCTAAACTGACTTATTAGAGTGACTGCCAAAAGGTGCCTAGAGCCTGGGATAAGCACATTTTTCAGTTTTCCTTCTTATGAATGCAAATACACCCACAGTATGGTGAGCAGATGGATCATTTTGCTCTCCTCAGCTCACAAAGGCCAAGCCTCTAAAACACGACTCGCTGCCAGCTGGCTGGGGGCCTGACTCACATCAGCCACCACGACTCTCTCCCAGGAAAATGCTTTTCACAAAGTCCTGGTGAAGAAAGGGATCAAGTGAGGGATTTCTCTATGTAGGGCTGTAGTTTCACTGCAACACCCCCCACCTCGGCACAGGCCCAGCCCCAAGTGTAAGCAGAACACATGATTGCACCTAAATCCAGTATTTGGTTTATTTAACACAAATGCAGATGTTTGTTCTGTCACATCTGGAGCATCACAGAGAAATAACCTGCCCTCTCCTCTTCCCCAGTCTCTGCAGCACTGCAAAGCCAGAACAGGGACACAAGAGAGTCCTTCCATTGTGGCCATCAAGGAAACTGGGTGCACTTCTCACCCAGAATCAGGCAAAAATGCTGACATTTATCTTGCACATGGCCATAAAAATAACTATCATAGATTGCCCAGGCAACCTGGATTCTTTCAGGAGCCATTCCAACATAGATCCTGTGAATTCACTATTTAACTAAAAGTTCACCTTCCCATGTCAAGTTGTCTTAAATGGTCAATGCACAGGGTTCATGTCACACTGATCCTCCACTGAGGGAGAGAAATAAATACAAAAACTCAACGCTAGGCAGCAGCCCAGCCTAGCTCAGGAACTGGTGTCACCCACATGGGGTAGGGACATTGTCTGAACTCTGTGACAATGACTTCCACAGCTAACTTGAGGACCTTTTTTATCACCTGGTAATGTGTAATACAGCCTAAAGCCTAACTACACAACAGCCAGAGTTAAAAAGCCCTAGGGAAGCTCGCAGGGAAGCCCCAGCTATCGAGACATAAAAAAAGGGAATGCCTTCAGTGGAGCTGCAGAGAACTGTCATGTCACTAGGAATTGAATTATGTTCAAGGAAGAATCAAACCAAATCAAAACTGGCAGCAAGATGGAAACCCCCCCTATGCCCTTTCCCCAGGGTAATTTCATGTAACATGACAAACAAGGGGAAAATCCCGTGACACTGCATTTATCCTACTTTCCTGGTGGAATATAACACCAAAAGGCAGACAGACAGAAGAAAAAGCCAGTCGCTCATGTTCAAAAAGAGTTTCACTAACTGGAGGATGGTTACTTTGGGGTCCCAGGAAGAGGGACTGTCTTGAAAGGCAAAAAGGAAGAAAGCTGAGTCTTCCTTGTTTTGGGTACAAAACCACTAAATAATTCCTCTCAGTGCTGGTCTGAGAGAGCAGAGAGAACACTGCAAATCATGACACAGCTCTTCAAAACTCCACTTGGCTCAGACTGCATTCGTCTCCCAGATTTGTAATAATTTTAAACACACAGGTGAACATAAATGCTTAAACAACCTTATACCTCTTCCACTTATCTGTGTTACGATCTTTTATTGCAATTAGATGTTATCTATTTGCTTTTAGCAGATAAGGCAATGAAAAACAAGTACGATGCCTCATGTCACTAAAATGATAAACATATTCATCAGTCTCCAAGGAAATGTCTTGGTTCATTCATATGAAAAACAAAAATAATTTTAACAAAACACAACCAAGAGAGGCAGCTAATACTGCACTCAAGATGAATTTACATACTTGCCTTCCTCTGCTTTTTTTTTTTTTTTTCTCCTTTGGAATGTATTTATAATCCTCTTATTTACTTTCAAAAACAAGGAAGGAAGAAAATGAAAGAACCAGGCATATCGGAAGGAAAAAAAAAACCCAGCTGACCAACCCAGCAAAACAAAAACAAGCCACCATTTTAGTATAGCAAAACACTTAAGATTCCTTTGTTTTCCAACCCAGAACATTGTGTTCTGAGGTTTGAGTTCCTCCTGTGGTGCTCCCTGCAAAACTATTCCAAGGGGCTCCAGCAACCAAGAATTTCACATGGGAAAAAGGAAGAAAGTTCTAGTGTTTCAGCCACATGATGGACAGGCAATCTGGGCCCAGCTGTGTCACGTTGCAAACCCTGGCAGACAACCTGGTCTGAACACACAACTCATCTGTAGCTACCAGGAGGCCTTCAATAAAACCAGAAATTCAGTAGCAAATTCCCCACTGGATTTTTTACAGCTGGTCACAGTGTGGGAGTAAAATGCTACCAGTGTTGGGCACGAGCGCAGATCTTTTCTTTCTGCCCCGCACACGCAGGGGTGAGTGACTGCACGTGGGCGGGCAGACTGTGCAGAACCACATCAAGACATTATTGTACCTTCTCATGTATTAGACCAGCCAGCCAGCCCAACCACCTACTACCCACCCACTAAGTGGAAGTCAAAATTGCTCAAGCATAAAAAGAAAAGTAACAGAAAAAAACCCAGGCTATTTGTTCCGGAGCTGTTTCAAAGGTAGGATTTGGATGGCAGAGTAAGCACATCATTGCTTAGAATTAACCTACCAATGAAAAACAAAACTGGAAGTCACTGAAGAATTACAAATGCACCCCCAAAAAATCAATTATACAATTAAAAATAAACCTAGATTTCTATTTTTGCACATCGGATGAGGAGAAGCTTCTGCAAACAGTATATTAATATAGGATAAAGAGCACAGTCTTTGCAGGCATTTGTATGTGAAGCATGATGCCACTCAAGTGTGAGTCACTCTAATCACTAAAGTTCCTCACGAAGCAACATGACTGTTCTCCCAGGGGCACTGATTCAAAGCACATTTTCTGAATTTCAGGATTATCAGAGGCTAAAGAAAGCTGAATTTTCTGAGCAGGAGTCAGCAGAAAGAGGCCTGTGGTATCTTACTAATTTACAGACAGGGCAAAAAAAGAGCAATAGTGATTCACCAAAGTCTGTTAGTCATAAATTCTCTCTGCATTTTATTTGCTGCTAATTCCAAACTTAAAAACAGAGAAAGAAGGAAAGGAAGAATACCACGTCCAAAATTCCACACATTCTTCTACCTGTGCTCGTCTGGCATTCTTTCAGAAACTGAAGTTCACAGCTAGATTTTGAAGGAGGAGTTTGTCCTCCAGCTTTAATGATGATGACAGAAATGGTTCTTGTAAAATCTTGTTTTTATAAGAAAATCAAGTTACCTTCACCCATTCAAGCAGCAAGCTCTGCTTCCCAAAACCATCAGGTTGTGTGGCAAACTCTGGTATTTTTTAACAGATTTAGTAAAAAAACCCCAAAATTACAGAAAAAAACCTAAAAATGTGACTCCTAAACATCAGGAGTAGTTATGGTATTTTAAAGACTTGTGATGTTTGAGATATTTTTGGGGTTGGGATGCTCATTTTGGTCTTCTTGTGGGAGGAGGAACCACTAATTTGTTGTTCCTTCCACTGTCTGCCAAACCTTGAATGAAAACACTGGTAACCTTTCCTTGGCTGTGATACTATTAAAGACAAATTAAAAATCTTCTTTCTTTTTTGTTTTAAGAACCTGGTCACCCTACTGGAAATGTAGTTTTCCCACCTTCAGACACATTCAGTTTATGGTCAATAAAACCTGTATTAAGCTCTTTCAATGCCCTTGAAAGCTGATTTAATCTTGAGACAGAAAGCCAACAAACAACACATGCTCATGCATTTCAAGCGCCGAATAATGTGATATGAAAAAATTGCTTAATTTCTGGAAGATTACAACAGTTTTACCCAACTATTGAAACTAAACAACAGGAAATCCCCAACTCCAAAACGAAATACATTCTTTAAATAAACAGAAGTCAAAATCTAAGTATCTTTGAAAAACAAGAGAGAACCTTTGTACTGTGCCAAAGGGTACAAGCAAAATAAGCAATTTTTGCCTGAGCCAGGAAAGGCCTCATTCCTTTGTTTAATTATTACCTCTTTTGTGTCTTTCCTCAACAAGCAGAGATAGCTTTCAAGCTATCTTTGAAATACGAATTTCTTTTTCCCAAGGTGACACTAAATTCCTTCCATGATAGGCATCTTAGAACCTTGTGAAAGCTGCATGAAGTTCAACAGAGTAAGAGATTGATGTCTGTTCCAAAAATTAGGAGTTTATTAATAGAGCTGTACCTGTAAGATACTAGAAAAGTACCTCAACTTTTGCCTTCTTTTTTCTCTGTCAGAAACAACTTTTGCACTTTTCCAAGATGTTAAAGCCAGAATTTGCTCCCAGATTATTTTCTGAAGACACCTGTAGATTTTCTCTATCTATAGTAGCTCTCCCCTCAAACAACCTGCTACCACCAAGACAGCAAATGTGTCTCCAGTGATCCAAAAACAGCAAGTCACTTGGAGCTCCTTTATGGGTGAAAGGTATTGCTAAAATAAACATAAATTACAGCTTTCTTTTAAAAAATGAGGTCCTCTAGCACTGTGAGTGTTAGGAAGTCTGAACGTATTGGGTGAGTGCACTGTGTTCAGGCTTGGAGATTAAATAAAAATACACCCAAATGTATTAACACCCTTCCTACTGCCAAAATGAAATTTTGGGATACTTGCAAGCCATCTGGGTGGACAGGTACAGAGGAAACATTGGGTCTACCTCAGTATTCTTTCGATGTTTGGGTTGGTAATGGGACTATGACTCTCATAGGGCCATAATTCACAGAAAACCTTTTTGAAGACTCTCTTATTCACATGCCTGGCTGTGTAAATGGCTGTATTTGTCTTATTTCACTGTCTAAGTTAATTAGATTACTGCCTAACAAAAGAAACTCACACTCTGAAGGGCAGAAGGGGACATTACCACATCCATCATATCAATGCCCTACTTCCATATCCACACTTCTGAGAGACTTGAATCAAAACGTGAATATTACATTTCTGTCCTGTATTGTAAAAATGTGAGTGAAAACATAAGACAAATGTCCTCTCCACTATTATGGGATGAGGTGAGCCCCATGCTGAGTGAGTTCAGTGACGGTGGAGTAGTATCTGTAAAACTTTACCTGTATGGTTTGAAAACTGGACAGAGTTCACCGTGTCAACTTCAAATCCCAAAACCTGTAATAGAACACAGGAATATTTCTTTTACTAACACAGCTTCGTTAATACGTTGACCGTATCACGAAACACAGGGAAGAACTCCTTACTTTCCAGTGCGTACTTCAAAATCTTGGGAGCTGAGTCAACAAACATGCAACATAAACAAACAGCACAGTGCTCTACTACAGCAACGAACAGGGAACGAAAGTGCCGCTGGCGACAGCACCAGAAAAACACAGCTCTGGATCCCCAGGCTGGAGTTCATCTGGGGATAAGGACGGAGAGGCCGGTCCAGCAGCAAGCACTGAAACCTTGAAGAAAGCCGTGGCTGGCCTTTCTTGGCAAGAAAAGAAGTACAAGGTACTAAATTAATGCACAATATGGAGAGATGATGCTGTTTGCATTCCAGAAAACCAATTTTTCTAAAAGGAGGACAGAAGGATCTTAAAAGGGATCAATATTACAAGCCATAGTTGGATGTCACAATCAGTTCCTTTACAACTAAAAGAGAACAGAAAGAAATCACAGAGAATTAATTTGGGGTATGATTGGGCAATAAAGGCGAGAAAGAAACACAGAATAAAAAAATCCTAAAGCATGCTCCAAAAGCCACCTGCTACATTGCATTACCAGCAATCCAAATACTGAAATGCCCAATAATTTGCTAGTGCAATCAACATATATTCTTGTGCCCAAAAATACATAAATGCTATGAAAATAAGAGCATCCAATCAGGGCAAAACTAATGAGGATTTTTAACCTGACAATACCTGTTTAATACAGACAGGCATTGCTAGTCAAGCCATTTTTATACATTTTTATGTGTCACGCAAGGAATTCTAATGCAAAAGTGACATTAACAGTCTGACGCCGAGTCTTTGTTTCCACATCCAGCTTGCTCTGAGTAAGAAATCTCCTCAAAAGAAGAGCTGCTATGTATGGCTCAGTGAGTCATACTGGGAGATAACAGGAATGATGCACCACTGTGTATGAGCCTCTTTCAGGCAATTTGCTGGGAAGGGGGAGTGAGGGAACAAAGCTCTTCCAGTCACGTTTTCCAGCGAGACTCACGCTCTCCCTTTTTCATCGTGAAGGCAACTCCTTCGCATAGATTAAAAACCTTTTGAGTGTCTGGTGCCAGACATCAGGCTTTCCCTCTGCCTGTACTTTCCCTGTGATAAGCCCTTTATTCCAATACCTGGCTACAAGATGGAGCTACGTGCTGTGACAGGTTGTTCCTTCTGCCTGCAGGCGCTACACTTCTGTTGTTTCACAGCTCACATCCACACAGATCTTCATAGAATAAATCTCTTATTTCAGTATTTAATAAAGGTCTCTGTTCCTTCCTCACCAGAAAGCAAAGTAATTTTGCATCAGTGGTACACAGAATGGTGGGTTAGTTACTTCAACCTGATCGGGTTCAAATTAAGCTCAGCACCTACGCTCCCCCCAGGTTCTTGTTTCACCTTGGTGGATTTTATTTTAAAGACCCAGGAACTGGACAGTTGAGAACACGACAACACTGTTATGACCTTAACCTTGATATCTGGACATGCTCTTCAAGGAAATAAATGGGAATATAGCCTCTAACCAGACTGTCACCCCATAATGAATTCCCCCCCCGCAATGAACAGACATAAGTTGTTATTTCCTTAAAGTACCTTGGCAACAATTGTGAATTAATCCATTTCTCTGCAACATTCAGATCACGTCTCTCCAACTACTTAACCCCTGAGACTACAGAACACACTTACTGTGATTTACTGACTAATCAGGTTTACAGTCAGTGCCTTAGGGAAGGAGAGCAGGCACAGCTGCTGCAGAGAGGGCAGTTCTACAACACAGGTCAGCACAGTCCCAGATGATGGCCACCAAAAAGAGCAGTCCTTCTTTAGTGCCTTTCCCAGCACTAGTCATCATTTGATTTCTCAGTCAGGTTTTCCACAGGATTAGGGATTTTTGGTTTGTTTTGGCCAGTTAATCTGCTTCAACCAAAAGATGGAAAAGTACAAGGGAGGCCACCTCTCTTGGAGATAGACAGGTGCCAGGTTAGCTTGGCTGTACACTTGGTAAAACAGTAAATAAAATGCTTTGGAGAGTGGATGAAAAGCCACAGACAGCTCAAATTCTGCAAGGGACCTTGATATTCTCACTTTTCTCATCAGTACAAAACAGGCTAAAAAAAGCCTTTCAAGATCTCCATAACAATCATTTACTGGTGTTACTCTACTCTGTCACAGTTTCTAAATTTGCTCTAAAGTTTTGTTTTGAATAAACATGTATGAGTGAAATCTAACACACCTAATTTTGAAACCTGATTCAACCCTCAAAATAACTCATGGTTACTCCAAAGCATTTCCTTTTATAAAGGTTCTTACTTAAGGCCTAGGCTTAGCACCAGTAGTAGAATAATCAAAAACAATGTTGAAGCCACGTTAAGCCAGGTTGTGTTTGTTTCCAAGGCAAACTGCATTGAAAAGTCTAGTGGAATTTAATCACCACAAGAACACATGAAAATAGGACGGAGGTGCTAAAAGCAGCTTTTCACAGCAATCACCTCTTCTAGGGCTACAGAAAAAGCTGTGTTTTAATTTTGGTTTGCATCGTTCATTTTAACAACCTGATCGTTTCTGGTGGGTAAGGAAGTGTTGTCTTCTTCCTCCAACCAACAATTAAAAACCAGTGTTAGTGACCGTCATCCTTCACATCTAAAGGACATCAGAGCCAGTTTCTGATGCCCTGAATGATGGACACTTTCCTTGCTTACAAAGGGAATTTTGTTCAAAAGATGTCTTGCTAAACCTTTTTAATACATACTCATACCTTTAATTCCTTAGGCAGAACAGAGTAAAAGCACTGATATTTAGTTTTTTTAAAATTAATTAAGAATTTCTACTCAAACCAGAGGTTAGATAAATCTTAAGTGAAAGTTAACTAATTAGAAATACATTATTTTTGTATGTACAGATGTAGAAAACTGAGATCAGATCAAATGAACTGAATGAGACAAATCATACTAAAAAAAAGAGTCAATCTCTCATATTTGCACACAAAAGCAGCACCTATGACCTGAAAATATGTATTTAGTAGGATATCAACAATTTTTCTACTGTCATAAACCAGTAAGAATCAACCTTTTCTTCAGAAAACTACCAGAAAGTAAAAATTCAAAACAGGACTAAGCTCAATACATAAAATTTCTTGCCTGTGTACACACATTTGTGTTCCTTGTACCTGTGTGTATATAAACTGAGGGACTCCCCCCACTCGGATTTTGCCTGTGGCAGAACAAGCGCCTTCAGGTCGTATTTGATCGGCATCAGGACTGAGCTTACTAAGAAATGCACTTTAATGTTTAATTTTTGCTTCTCTGTACCAGCTTTAGTCCATACCTCTGCTGCCTCCCCTGCTCCTTACAGCAAGGGTCCTGTGGTGATATTGCTGCCTCTGGTTTTAGAAATGTAGGTGACATCAGACACTCTGCAAGTGTCCAAGGGCTCCAGCTGCCAGGGACAGACATCCCCTACGCCGCCACCATCCCCAGATTTGGATCATCTGCTCTCCTACAGGCCCTCCAGGAGAGAACAATTCCAAGTTTCCATGCTCTGCTGTCACCCTGTGTAAGTATCATTTGCCTACAGAACTGGAAATCTTGGACAAATCTAAACCCAGAGCCAGTTTGGGTAAGGATGATAAGCGCTCTTCAAAGGAAGAAGATGACTAAGTCCATCCTAAATCTCCCAGTCTGCAGTCTAAGCACATGTCAAATGTTGTTCTTCTTAAGACCCAAACCATAGTTGCCTGGATCACATCATTCAGTGATATTTGCAATTGAAATCTCAGAGGAAAATGAGCAAATTTAACATATTTTCTAAGTATCTTCAAGCAAAGGAGGCAGAACTGTTACACTTCTAAAATTAAATCACAAAACATTAAAACTGGAGGAGTTCTGTGTTTGGAAGGCACGGCTGGCAGATCTGAGCAACACATTTCAGAAAAATATTTGCAAGATCAAATCCAAGTACACACAGCAGAGCAGAATGCATTAGAAGAAACAGCCAGCACGTTATGCATGACATCAAAGTCAGCTGAGTTCTTCATCACAGGTAACCAAAGCAAAGGGACAAATGTCATCCAGTTCTTCCCCCAAGTGCCTTCCCAGCCTTGCAAAAAGAAAGTGGGACCTGGGCAGGGACGTAGTCTAGAGAACCATCCAAATGCATCTCTTCAAAATAGCAAATATTCAAGGGAAAAATCAACACACAAGAAAGGAAGAGACTTCAAAATACATGGACAACCTCTAAAGGTGTTGGCTCTTTTGGAAAAGGGGATGGACAGCCTAGTTTTCCTAAAAACAGAGAAGTAATTTAAACTTATATCCAGCCATAAGGCCACAAATAAAACGTCAAGAAATTGGTCTCCTTCAGGATTAAAATTTTACAAGAGATACCAGCTGTTTCACTAGTAGTTCAACCTAAATGCCCAGACAGATAGAAAATGTCTTGAGTTGGGTAAGTTACATAAACAGCTGGATCTCAGTTATGGTTCACCTCTAACCATGCGATCCTTTGGACTTTGCCACTGTGCTGTGTTAATCAGAGCTTTGTTTAAAATTTACAGTCTCTCTCCCCCTTCCTTCCAGAAAACATTTCAACCACACATACACTGAAACATGTTACTTCTTCACGACAACAAACCAGTGCCCAAGATTGTTAGAAAGCAAATATTATAAACATACATTCCAGAGGAGAGCCTCAGTTGTTATGTAAAGGGGAGGTTGAAAAACAACATGGAAACCATTTCACAGTATGGAAAATTGTGAGTGTAGCAACAGAGAAATGAGCAGGAAGATTTTGAAGCAAATATAACATCTGAAATTCGGTTTTAATGATTGCCAACCTTTATGTTTGTATTTGTGTAATCTACATTATGTACCAATGGTCTGGAGACAAATAAAAGTACCCATTTTTACCTCCTAATCCTATTTGGTATCTGATTATTAACACCACTCAAGTCAGAAAACTGTTAACTTCAAAGATTAGCTCTGCCTCAGAGTAAATATTAAGACAAATTCTCATTTAATAATTTTATTTACTCTGAGAAATGTGAAAAGCTGTTACTGAACTGCTTCTGTTTAAATTTGTATTGCAGCTTTACTATGCTCCTGCAGGGGAAAAAAGTATATTTTCAAAAGTGTCACACACTTTGTAGTACTCAAGAAATTTTCCTTTTCCCTTGTTTGTATGCAGTCTGGAGAGGAAAAAAGTAGGTGGGGTTTTTTTCAAAGAAGGGTCTTACATCTCCCTAAGTGAAAGAAACTGTCACTTGAATTACACAAACTTCTGAACTGAACTAAGTTTTAGTGGTTTCCAGGGTACTAAACATTAGAAACAAACAAAAAAAATTTCCCAATTTCCAATGCAATGTATGTACATATTCAGAGAAACGGGGCTTAGACGGGGCTGAGATGCCGTGGGATTGCTGTCACTGGAGGTTTTCAAGACCCAAGGCGGGCTAAACCCCTGAGCAGCCTGGGCTGAACTTAGTGCTGCCCAGGCTTTGAGCCAGCGGCTCCTGAGGTCCCTTCCAGCCTGGGTCATTCCATCATCCAGTGACACGATTACATCCAAAAAACTCGGCTTTATCCATTGTAGAACTCCATGTGTAAAATCACACAAAATATCACCACTGGCTCCCCATCCTAAAGTTCTGGTTCTAAGGATAAAGCCCAGGGGTGCTCTATGTTTACACTATTAACTATGCCAGCTTTGACAGTAAAGATAATACATCCTTTGCTGTTAAATGAGCAGTGGACCAATTAAACTAGAATGCTTCAGTTTGTACTTAATTTAAACAACCTTAGAGAACAATGACCTAGTTCTGCAAGAATGAAATTCAATTAAAACCACCTCTCTACTCTGCAACATGACCGGTATATATTGCCCTCTTAGGGCACTGGCTTTGTGCCTCCAGTGGCATCTCATTTTAAGGTTTGAAATTAAAATCACAAAGCAGTAATGCAGCTCAAGTTAGAGGAAAAATCTGCAACAAGGAAAAGGCAGAGGGAAAAATAAACAGAACAGGGTAAAAAAAGAAATATAAAACCAGACTGTGCAGACCTGCATACGTGTTTCTTCCATAGTATTTATGTTCCTGATACATGTTCACAGGTTGCTATCTATATTTCATGGAATAAAGCCAAGATCTCCATCCAAACTCCTTCATCCAAACAGTTCCTTCAAAGTTCTTAATTTTGGAAAATGCTAGCTCTGCCATACCAAAACACATCAAAACCAATTTTCTCAGACGAGTCCCCAAACTAAACGGCTTGCAAACCACAAATCCAGGAAAGTATCAGTAGCTGAAGTTGTAAGTCAAGCTCAGCCAGTCATTCATACAAATTCTTTTATTGTGAACACAAGGCACCTTGGGTTTTTTATGATCTGAGCTACAAATTTGCCACAGGTAAAAATCTTACAACTCTAAAAGATGAGTTTATTTCTAAGGGAAACACAGTTTGACAGGAAAATGGCACAGAAAAATGGTTAAAAAGTAAGAAGGAATGAGGTTCTGCTAACCAGAAGAGAACCTTTGACTTTCATGCATCCAGTTCTCCCCAAAATAAATGCAGCCTTGTATTATAACACTTAACCTCCTTGCACCTCAGCTCTTCTGCTTTGTAGCAAGATGCATTTTTTTGCAAGTAAAACTTTTATGGAAAAAGGATGACTCTTTTTCTAATTAATATTCAAACGATGAAACATCCAAGCAGGCATGTCCTGTCCTTTGTGCCAACAAATGGTAACAGACTGATGAGTTAGAGCAAAGTAGGAGTAAATACTAAAAAAAAGCGGGAAGAAGTATAACACACATCATCAAATGAATCAAAACCACCCAGTTCTCTCAGCCTGTCCTGGTAAGAGAGTTCATAGAGTCCTTTAATCATCACACCATGAAGCTGTGTCTAAATTTCAAAAATTAATGGCAGCACATGACAAGCCATGGGGCTCTACAGAAAGAAAAAAAAGTCCTCAGCTTCAAAAGCCAGTCAAACTTTCCAAGCACTGGGGAGTACTTTGATTTATATCATTTAAGGCACACAGCAGCATTTCAAAAAACAAGCAAATATTTAAGAGCAAATCCTGCATCTCAAATATATACAAACACACAAAATACAAATATCCCCCCTCCCCACCCCGATTGTTTCATTAACACCCTGTGAGGTTTATCTCAACTGTGGCATCAGTCAAAGGACAAATTTTATAGCACAAAGACGTACATAAACCAAGGGGGTTACCAAGACTTAACTAGACACAATTTATGAGGAATTTTCAAGAAATCTTGTGGAAAGACTCCAAATTGCTGACTTTTAGCAGAGCATATGTACAATCCACAAACTGAATTAGTCAGGAACGCCTGTATTTGTGTAAAAAAACCTGCTGTATCACACAAATCAAATCCATTCTATTCCTTCCAACTATATATATATGCATACACATATAAATAAATAAATAAATATATTTAGAAACCGAGCTTAATTGAAAGACATTAACATAATTAATTTTACTACCACGATTAAAATTACCCTGTCAAACAAGGTAATTGAGGTTTGGTTTTCTGCCAAGTAATGGCAGCAGTACTTTCCAATAAGAAAGTCTCTGTGTCAGGCCATGACTTGCTCTATGTATCCATTGTATTACAAGTTGTTTGCAATAACGTCCTACAGTTTGGAACTTCACCTCACACAGCCAACACTGCAGTTCCAATGAACATCAATGCTCCACTGTATTTCTCTGGAGATGTAATAAAACATGTTTTAAAAGGCTGAATTTCTGTAATCAAACTAACTTGAAATGGAGGAAAGAAAAATTTCCCAGTTGCAGCTTGCGCCTCTCACTGTGTGCCAGCTCTTTCACTTAATTGCATCTCCTTCCATTTGCTGCTTAACCAAAAAACATACATTGTACTGGGTGCAGAAAAGTAAAAACACTAATTCAGTTTGAGAAATAGGAACTTGGGAAAAAGAAAAGGCAGGTCCTGACAATTAGTGAAGCAAGAATAATTGCTGGCGTGGGCTGATAAACTGAACTGAAACTGCTATTGACTAACCCGATCTCTTTTTTTCTCTGAGCTTTTAATAAGGCACACCAAATAGCTAAAGAGAACTCTGCACATATAACATAGCTGTATTTTAGTGCAGCATTTGACAAGGCACTGCAAAGAAAAATCATTAAGATACTGGGGATATCGTGCCAGGATAAAAATACCAGAGCAAATAAACTGGGGACAGGGATGCTGGACATATTATTGGTGATCTATTAACAGACCACTTCAAATTCTGAGGTTACGAACAGACAATTACAAAACAGGCAGTCAAAATATACATCAGATGACCTTAAGAAAAAGCTATCACCGTGTAAGAAAGACATTAAACTTGTTAGAAATAATGTTAGAAAGCATCCAAAGGAGGGCTATGAGGATGGTGAAGGGTCAGGAGGGGAAGCCTTATGAGTAGCATCTGAAGGGACTGGGGTTGTTCAGCCTGGAGGAGACTGAGGGGAGACCTCACTGCACTTACAACTTCCTGGTGAGGGGCAGAGGAGGGGCAGGCACTGAGCTCTGCTCTGTGGTGACAGTGACAGGACCCGAGGGAATGGCCTGAAGCTGCATCAGTGGAGGTTTAGGTTGGATAATAGGAAAAGGTTCTTCCCCCAGAGGGTGGTTGGGCACTGGAACAGGGCTTGTTTCTTGAATGACACTCCTTTTTAACCTTTGATCAACTGCAGACCAATTTTCAGGATTTATAAGCTGACTTCAGCACTGGACATGACAGAGGACATTGTAAAGACTGGAGCAGAAAACAAATCCTCTCTCTTCTGCCAGAGCAGACTACAATTTTTGTCACAGTGCTCTGGCAAAATTGGTACTCACTGAGAATTTGCTAACAGGCTGATCTAGCTGTAATATCATGACCACCTGAACAGAAAAGACCAGAACAGCTTGAGACTGCAGTGAATCTGTTCTCAAATAACATCTTGATTTTTCTGAAAAGGCTTGCAATGAAGTGCTTATCTGAATCGTAATTAGGCCAAATTCAAGATTTTCTGGTAATGCCTTAAATATGCTTTTCCAAATAAGCCTTGGAGACACAGGAATACTTCAGAGCAAATACCACCAGGTCACTAATTTTACTTTGCACCTGGACAGACTGATTGACATGCACTACTAACTGTTCAATGCAAGATACTCACATGACACAAAATATATGCCTTTATCAAAATTCCCTCCCAGCCATTTTATTAAGAACTAAGAAATTCCTTGTTCTGCATGACCATTTTTCCATAGGCTACTCAAATAAACAGCCTCTTGTGCCTGCAAGACACACATCCTCCTCAGCACTACTCCCTGCATCACAACAGTTCTAGTTCAGGATTGAGATGACTGCAGGGTCAAAAGATTTGTGGTAGAGCTGCTCTATTGACCTTTCTATGGGCAGGAGGCTACTCCTAACATCTGGAGTGGTATTAAGTGATGGATCTGCAAGACACCTATTTATAAAGGTTAAGGCCAATGAAAGACAAGAAAAAACTTGTTTCTGCTGCTGTTTTCCCCTTCATTCTTCCTACTAAAGGACAAATATAAAAATAGCAGAACAAGGTGGTGCTGTGGGTGTCTGCCTGCCTTCCACCCAATAAACAAATTCCACCTGAGACTGTTTACTGTTAGGCACCAGTGACTTCAGATGCTGATTTCAGATGGAGAAGTAGGTTCACTGCAGATTTCAGAATCATCTTCACGCTGCTTCCTTCTACACTTGGATGTAATTCGACAAAAACACCATACTGTCACTGCAAACTCCTGCCAGCTGGAATCCTGCAGTGCTACACGAGGAAGTTTGCAAACATTCATAAGGAGAGGCAGACACAGACAGCAGCAATAGGTTCAACAGGCGTGGAAATTATCTCTTTTATTTTAGTGAATGAAATGGGGGTGAGGATCCCACAGCACATTCTTTTCCTCTGATTTTAACTTTATTTTTAGTCCTGCTGTCCATATTTTGGCTATCCAGCTCCCTAACCACCAGTCCATTAGCAAGGTGTGGGCAAGCACCTTTTGTACATCTAAGGTGGAGTTATCCTAAAAGAGAGAGATTTGTTTTATCCAGCACATGCTTTATGTGGACTTTTTAGGTAGACTATGAATGGATCCCACTCTCCTACCACAGGTTTAGATGTTGATTTGCATGGTAATAGATACTTGTAGAAAGAGAACAGGAAACAGCTCCTTGAAGGAGGTGCCACAGTATGTGAAGATCAGACCAAGGCCACATACAGGAAGAATGACGCTTCTGAAGAACAGATGTCTCACCACTTCCTTCAGAATAAGCAGATGTCTTAGCGAAGAGTACTCTGAAAAATGTTTCCTTTAGCAGACACCATGTGCAGGAGGAGCCTGGGGCTTGCTCCTGCCCCGGCACCTTAGCTATGCCAAAAGAGCTGGCTGTGGGGCTATGTTAGGGAACTGGATCAGGAAATTGGCTCACAAAATAAACACTCACTTTCTTCTTTTCCATTTTTGCCAAGTCGTTTATAACCTAGATGGCTTCTCAGAGCAGTTTACCACATGGCCTTACAAAATTACTTTCCTTGGAGCATTGGTCACAAAACAGTGCAGGTGGAAGGACCAGCTGGCAGCGGTAAGGCCAGAGCAAGTGTTTCTCAATCTGGCTTCTCGACTGAAACCAGCAGATTTCAGTACCCTACACGACAGGTGACAATATAAAACTTCTCAAATTTAAACACTAGCTTGCCATGTATTTGATTAGTTGTTGTATAAATGGGCAGAGGCACAATGTTACTTCCATTAACTCCAATGAGAACAAAACAGCCGGGTTTTTTTAAAACTTTTGTTTTCACTTTTGTTACATGCTCAGAGTTGTGTTGATGGTTTCTCACAGGTAGTGTGGTGTTCAACCCTGTGAGACAGGGGATGTATCCTGTCAAGAGTAACCACAGTGAAGATGGTTGGAAAAAGAGTTTTCCTTCAGTGTAACCTTGTGCAGTAGTACTCGTCATCCAAAACAAATGTCATAAAATACACAGATCTGTAAGGTACACAGATTTGTAAAATATATATTTATGTATTTATTTATTATAGATTTAGGCCAGACTTTACTATATACATGACCACAAGCTCCAGTGTGCAATTCTGCAAAACAGTATTAGATTTTGAGAATTTAGCCAACAATTTTTTTCTGCTGTACCTTATTTTCTTTTTCTTTTCCCTTAGAGAAGATGGAGACAGAATTACCATGTAGAGCAGCTATGAATAAACACGGCAAGATTCAGGAAGAAAACAAATAATTTCGTATTAACAATAAAGGGGGTATGAAAGTATGGCTTTACTGGCTCGCAATCTGCCAAATGAAGCAGGAGAAAAAATGTTGTATTCTGATATCGTGGGACAGACCAGCACTGCCCTTCCTTGGATGTTTCCAATGCACACTGTTCTCGAAGACTGTCATGGACTCTTCCCTTCAGCTTATTAATGTCAATGACAGCAGTGCCATCCCTGCTGGAGATTTCCACACAGTTCCTCTTCTGAGAGGTAAAACATGACTGGATCCAGCAGTGGGGAGAAGGGGAATAGCTGTGGCCAGACTGGAAGAGTTCTGCAGGTCAGGAAAACCATTTACTGCTGGTTTAGGGAGCCACTGCATCCATAAATAAGAAAGCAGCTCTCCAGCTTTTGTTTTGCCACAGGGGAGAGACTTTCCATTTTCCAGTGTGTGCTCTAGCACCTCCTCAATCCCACACACCCAGCTGGCAAGAGGTGCTTTGCATTCCCAAGATAGCAAAGTTAAATCACCATGCAAGGATTTCTACTCAGCCCAAACTACTCCATATGCTTAAAATTTACAAAGGATGACAGAGGGTGAAGAGAAGTTTGTTTTGTTTTTAAATGAACCACAGAAGAGGTTCTGGTATCTCAGTTCTCTCTCCTGCTCTGTGGATAATTGTTCCAGATGTTAAGGGAACTGGAGCTCGGACGTGTCACGGATGAATTAACATGAACAAATACGAGTCCTGAACAAAGGCTTGAAAAATTTCAGGTAGTTCAGCACAGTAATATTTTTTTAGCTATGATAAGTCACTCCACTGCTGCCAAGCCACAAGATGATGAACTGGTCTGGCTTCTCCTGGGGCTCGTATTATCTATCAGCACAGACCTCCTTGGCATGTTTCAAACATTATGCTCATTATATATTTTTTTTTCTGCTCTGTATATATTACTATGCAGCTGCACACTCTACTGCATATAGTAATTTCAGAAGAATGGACATTTTATGTCCCAGGACTAATGTCCAGCTCCTCACATTAACCTTGCCTCACCAACTCCAGCCTGTTTCCCATACAACGTGAGCAACTGAAGTGGAACTTCCACTTGCATCCACTCAGACTAAAGAAGCTAAAAATACCTGCCTGGTATGTGTTCAGTCAGCCATGGATAAAGCTGTATCCCTTATCTAAAATGGCTAAATACGTTTTTCAAGGAAAAGTGACCATCACTTTTGGATATAAATAGAAAAAGTGAATAGTAAAAGACAATAGTTTACTTAAAGGGAGATTTTAGAGAGCTATCAGTAACTTTTTATGTCCCCTGTTCTTCTCAGGTGTACCTTTGTACAATACGCATATATATAATTAAAGATTCATTTTATTATTTCAAACTATACTTTTGTTTTTGATACATTTCCATACATTTTAACATGAAATTAACTTTAACTTGAACCTTTTTTTCTTTCCCCAGAAACCTGATCACTATTCATTCTGTTACCTGTCCCTGTTTGTTCATACACACGAAAATATTCTCTCAACTGTTTCATCTGGAGCAGAAATAAGACATCAATTACTGGAAGAATTAAAAAACCTCTTAAGACTTAAAGACAGAAAATAAGGCCATTCCTAATATAAAAATGCCCTAAGCAAGTAAATACTTGCTACTGAGTCTCTGAGTACATTATATTCCCCACACAAACAGTGCAAATCCACCTCTAGGCAAGGTTTTCCAGTCTTTTAATAAGATTTGCAATTTCTTGACAACTCAATTTTTCTTCCAAAGACAGTGGGTGAATCAGGGTAAAGTATTTTTGCTTCCTCTCAAAGTCAAATATTTGCATGTACTTGTAGACACCAAACGGGATCCTCCTTCACCTTTTGCTGTGTTGAGATAGATGAAAAGATTACATTTATGTCAAAAACTATTTGTTCACTACACATCACTACACACACTCTAGTGTAACTATTGTATCAAGTACCAGTATATGCATCTGCACCGTTCAAACTTTCACTATTTACTATGAAGAAGTCAGCAAATTATCATAATCATCAATCGTTGTAAATACTTAGCATCATCTTCTTAAAAAATTTAAAATGCCAACTGGTCAACTGGCCCCATACACACACTGCAGAATAACTTTTAATGTATCTTAAAATGCTTTTTGCAGCTTTACAACTGTGTTATACAATCAGCCTGCGTGAACACCCCTCAGCATTTCTGTATTTTCATGACAAAGGCTTATTTAACAAGCTGCCACTATTGAGCGACTTGTAGGAACAGTTAGGAATCCCATAGCCACACAGACCTGACCTTGGATGAGGATGGTTCAGTCAGTCCCAGTCTCTCTTCATTAGAGGCTCTGCCCAGCCATTCAGAGTCCACAGCACATCTGCAGCCCCAGCTGCACTTCTTTTAGGCAGGTTGAAATGACTCTAATTTTTCAAGCTGATTATTTTGCATTAGTAGCTGAAAAGATTCCATTAAGAGTTCGAAACGAAATTTGAGGTCTCTTTGTTTAGAGTTGCATACAAACATAAACTCCTATTGTTAAGTAAAAGCGAGACTCCGGGTAGTCTCAGTCTGGTCTGTATCAAAGCAGCTTTAAGAGCTGAAAGTGACACACAGAGCCCTTTTTGTTGTTGTTGTTGTCTTCTGAGTAATAATCTACTTTCTTGTCCCCTCCCAGTCCTGTCCCACTCGCCTTCCCTCCCAGCTTACCATGCAGGTGGAATGTCCATCTCCTAAAATCTTCTGAGAGGTTCAAAGTTCTCTCAGCACACCTGAGCTGGGTTCATCTGGACAAGCACTTCAGGAAAAGTCTGTTAAAGCCTCTCCCTAGAAATCCAGGCTGCCAGGTGGGGAATCACCTCATTTGGACTTTTTGGATTACAAGTCTTTTTCAGGGCCTCACCTTGTGCAAGGTATTCACCAGACTTTTGCAGCTGCACATGCTGACAACCACGTAAGAAGCAAATGTTCTTTTACACAGCTTTGAACAAGCCTTCCCAGAGGGGTTGTGAGTTTTTTTACATCTTGGGTTGTTTTTTTTAATTCATTCAGCCCTTATCTACTTTTCTTAAAAGAACAAAAGCAAGGGGAAAAAAGCTTGCTTCCACAAGCTTCATTTGAAGTATGATTCTAGAGCAATAATTGTTGTTTCAGATATGCAATTTAGGACAATCTTTGGATATTACAAAGACCAAATGCATTCTTTCATCTTTGTATTTATTTTTTGCTTAAGGTTTAGGTTTTTTCAGCCTTTGATCTGTAACAAAAATAAGGGCTACACAGTCAGTTCTTATTGTTACTCTGTAAAGACTTTTGATTGATTCATCCTTCTTCTGACTCAAACTATTAACACAACAGCAGGGTTTTAAAGAGAAAAAGCAGTCATCTTAAATAAGAGATGCACTTTTCCTACACAATCCTTAATCCATTTGGCTATACTTTTCAACAAAATGAAGAAAAAAAAAGTCTTAAACTTTTTTTGCCAAGGCGGTAGATAATTAGCAAAGATCTACTGATAATGGTTTTGGTCTCAGCATATATGGGACAAGTTCAAGACTATCCCTAACTATCAAAGAAATTGCCATCTGTGCTCACCAAAGCTATTTTCCCATCTTCTCTACAATTAAGAAGGAGCTAAAAACATAGACTTACTGTTTTCTTTCCAGAAGAGAATTACTGAGAACTAGTCTGAGAATCATTAGTCCTTATAAACACCTGGACAACTATTTCCATTTAGCAGGGAGAAAAAAGTTAGAAAGAAAACAAAATAATTTAACAGATTTCAAAAGGCCGTTTTATTCTGTATTGTAGAAACTGTTTATGGTGTGTTCTACAGTTCAGGACAGACAATTTCATTCTCCAGATCCAAATGATTAATGGTATTTGTCTAAGCTTTTAGCTTCGTCTTCAAGGTAAGCAGATATAAAAGGAAGTCAGGAATTCACACAAATACTCAAAATATAGGAATATAGGAAAATATACAAATTCACATAAATACTCAAAACAGAGGCATGAGTTTCTCAAATTCTATGAGTTCTCAAATTCTAAGGAAAAAACCACGTATGATAAAAGTGAATTTGAATGTCACAGTGAAAACATGTTTTTATTTTATATCATAAAAACTATGACAAATGTTAGTCAACATTAGAAACATTTAGAAACTTAGAAATATTTTTTTGCGTTTCAAAATAATTTATCTGACTGACAGTGGCAACTCCCCAAGTTAATGTTCACCCTACTGCTCTTCCTCTCCTAAAACGCTGGACAATCCTGAACCACTTCCTGACACTAAAAGCTCAGAATATACAGCTATGGAATAACTTAAGACTATTTTAAAAATAATTCAGAACTACCTTCAGAACTTTTTAAAGAGATTCTAAGACCATGCAAGTAAAAACTAGTTAAACTCTTGACAAGCCAGAATTCAAAGCAATGCTGAGGGCAGTTCACTTTCGGACAAATCCAGGTGCATATTTCCTCTATGACCTATTAGTTAATCTAGATTCTCTAATTACTTAAACGTATTTTAACCTGAAATGGTGTAAAGAGTTCTAACATTTCTCACTTAGCTCTATTACTTCCACTATTATAACTGCTCTAATATATGGTCTAACTCTCTTTTGCTGTGTTTGCCATATAGAAAGTGTTTACCACACACTCCACAGAGGAAGTCTTTCCACATGCCTACTTTTTCAATACTTTAGCTTTTACTCTAGTGGAAGCCTGACAAAATGCAACCAACTGGTTAAAAAAAGACCTTAAAGAATTCTGTGCAGATTGCTGGCTATTGATAACAACGTCGTAGATTTCCACCAAAGATCAGGTTATGCAAACATGAGTGAAGTTTTTCGGAGAAGTCTGCAAAGAGCAGGTGAAACCACATCTGGTTTTCTATTTGGATGCTGCTGTCCAATTGCAGATTCCTGAACTGTTATGTCAGGATTTCAGCCCATCAGCCCTCACAAACCCACAGACACACATATCTACATACACCCTGCCCTGCAAACTCAAAACTGATGAGCTCCACAGGGAGCCTCACTTAACTGGTTCAGAAAACTAAAGTAAAAAAAAGAGAATGGGAAATAAAAGCATGCCAGGCTTGTACCCATTCTCAAGAACAGATACAAGTATCATTTTTATCTCTATATAAAAACAATAAAAGATAAAGACTCAGGTTTGTAATTCTCTTCCTTGTTTCAAGGAAACACAGAAAAGCCAAGTTTCACTTGCTGGAACCTTGCCCCATCTGATGTTCAAGCAAAGCAAGGGTTTAGATAACTTTCCAGCAAGCACAACTTCACTAAGGGCTGCCTGCATAGGATTTACAAGTGCAGCTGGCAGCAGCAGGAGTTTGGCTGCTCCCCAAGTAAATTTCTTTTCCTCCCACCCCAGAAACTTCTTGTTATACTATACACTGAGGAACACTATACAGTATGAGTGTGACAGCCTCCTAAATACAACCCAGTTACAACATCAACAGGATTTTATTAATTCCAGTAGTATTTTATACTGTCATAGCCAAGGAACTAAAGAAACTTCCCAGCAACCCATCTGCCAAGTTACACAGCTCATGTGTCACAGAAAGGCTGAGCTACAGAAAAGTAGAGAACCTTTGACAGAGAATTAAAATGGAGAGAGATAACAGTTTAAGAGACTGGAGATTTCTGGGGTAAGTATTACTTATTAATAATTATTGCTCTTTTGCAATACAGAAACTGAAAGGGGAAGTAAAATTGTGAGATCATTTTGTTAAGAAAGGAGGGACAGCTGGCCTGCAGCTCATGACAACCTTTCTGGCCTGGAGCTCTACATACTCGTATTTTTCCACAATACTCAGATTACATACGTAGGTCACCCTCCACCATACACTAATTTTCAAGAGACTTGGTTACATTATAACTGGATGGTGATGGGGGGTGTGACACTGGCTTGTTGCAGGCCAGATCTCACTTGCATCATTTATCACAGTACATCACCTCTCCTGTCTAGTCAAATGAGCTACACCATCGTTTGGCAAGCACACACCAAGATAACCAATGTCACAACACACCACGTTCTGGTAACGAGGTTCTCTCTTAGAGAGCTCCATACAGACAAGCGTGTGCCAAGGCACAAAGACCTCTTGACGGGGAGACCCCGAATTAGCCCTTCAGGATACAGACCCTTCCCAAGAGCCAACAGTGTGATGTGCAAAGGCTCGCCCAATGTTTTCCCACAACCGGCGAGATCCAAGCAAACAACTCAGAAGGCAGCACATGACAGCCATGAAGGCCAAGATCCAATTACACCCTCGAGTCCCGGGCCATGTCAGGCAGCTTCTCTGGCCCTGCCTTGCACAGTCATTAAGCGGCCCTTACACCCCACCACAGCTTCCACAGACCCTCCGGGGTGGGGGATCACCCAGCCTCACCGCCCCCGAGGGCAGGCGGGGCTTAGCTGGGTGCCAGCACAAGGACACCGGTGCCCCGAGTCCCCGGCACGGGACACTGCGATGACCCTGCCTGAAGGGGCAGGAGCCCCGGCTGGATGCGCCTGTTGGCGGCAGCGGAGCCGCCCTCATCCCGGAGCCGGCGCAGGCAGCGCGGTGCCGAGCAAACCCACCAGGAGCATCCCCGGCTCCCCTCCCGTGCCGAGCCCGCTGGCCGTGCCACAGCCCCAGAAGGAACTGCGTTAACGGGAGCGGCGCGGAGCCGGCGGGAGGCGCAGCCGCAGCGGCCGCGGGGTGCGCGGAGCCCCGGGACGGGCACTGCCGCCGGCACCGGGGCGGCGGGGAGGGCACCCGTGCGGGCATCTCCCCGCCGTGCCCTAACCTTACCTCGGCTTGGCAGGAGCCGCCCGGGGGCCGGAGCCCGCCGGGCAGCGCTGCCGTCACACCGCCCGCCCGGCTCCCCGCGCCGCCCCGCAGGGAACAGCGGCAGAGGGGGGGAGGAGGAGGAGCAGGTCCGCGCCCGCTCACCTGCAGGGGGAAGGTGGCCGCCTTGTTGCCCACGTAGCCGCGGACGACGTGGCTCTGGATGGAGAGCACCCGGCACTCCGGCTCCATGGCTGCACCGCCCGCGCGCCTACCCGCGCCGGGCCGAGGTGGCGGCGCCGGGAGCAGGAGCGGGGGGCGGAGCGCGGGCGGCGTGACGCGCTCGCCCTGCCCGCCTGTCACACACCCCCCGCGGCAGGGAGGCAGGCCGGGAGGCGGGTACCGGCCGGCTCCGAATGGCCGCCTGCCGCCGTGCCGGCTGCCCGGGGCTGTGTGCGGGACGGAGGGGACGCGGCTCCCACGCATCCGGGGCCAGCCCCAGCCCCA
>VZTE01004509.1:0-29585 GCA_013397775.1 Eulacestoma nigropectus
CCGAGCAGTCAGAAAACTCTTGGAGCATCCTGGTTCCTAAAGCTTAACCTGTTCTCTGACTTTATTTACACCCAGTTGTGTCACACTGCCTGGGCATCTCAAAGCTGAGGTTCTTTGCTTGGAAGCCACAGAAGAATGTGGCATTTAACAATCCTAAATTCAGGAAACCAGGAATGCACATTACTTCCCATTGCTCAACACAAGTACTTAAAAATAAAGTTACAAACTTCCCAAGTTAATTGGCATGACCCAAGAACATAAATTATTTGGAAATCTGCTTCCCATCTCAAACCAGCAACTCATTTACCTTCACATGGTCTGTTGACAGTCAAGTTACAAAAAATTGTTTGACCCTAAACAGAGGCAAAAGCCTGTTGTGTTTTGGAGTCTTTTTGGGATTGTTTGGCTTTTTGCCAAGCCAGGCAGCCTAGATCGTCCTTCCTAGAAGAATGCACCAACAAGCTGTCTGGGTGCAGCCAACTCCTGCAGGGTAGGACACAGGGAGAACCAACCACTCACCCAAGAACTTCTTCCAGATGTCCCCTACTGTCTTACACAGGTTTTCTTGCACATATCCCAGGCTGAAACACAGACTTACAGCAATGTCCAAACTGTTCCCTGCAGTGCCTGCTGAGACTTTTTTCTACATGTGCATTCTGCTTTCATTTTCTTTACTGTATTACTGGCAGCTCTGACGCAATACTGGAAAGTCTGTCAGGATTTGTTATTAAAACCCACAGAAGGTTTCCATGTGGATCTTCAGCAGGGATACTCAACTCTCCTGCTTCCCCGCCCAGTTTCTCCTGTTTTATCCACCTTGGAGCTCAAGTAGCTTTCCCTACAGAGACTGGAACTGTGGGTAAATGAGCATTGCTGACCCATATAGGAGAAGATAATAAAATGCCAAGAAACAATTATTCTGTTACATGTGGGATGCAGATGAAATGGAAAACTGAAATTGAGTTCCTTTTTTCCAAATCCTTCACGAACCTCTGTTCCCAACTGAATTCCTAATGGTTTCTCAACTCAAAGGTCCTCCCACTCAGCGCTGTACTTGGAAGAACTCCAAAACCCACACCAATTGCTTCAATTAAAACAGCAAATACAAGCACAAAAATACTTCCTCTTTGTTGAGTTGAAAGCACGGGGTTAGTGCAGGCCAGGTAAGGATTCAAATGTCTGAAGATGTCACTTTAGGAAATAATTCACACCATGTTTCCCAAGGTAGGGCTCTGGATAGGGAAGCACAAAGCCGCTCATCTGAAGACAGGTATTTGTGAACCAAAAACCAGGATAAGGGCAACGAGGATGAAATCCACGAGAAATAGTTTGGATTCCAAAGTAGCACAAGGCAAAAAGTGTGGCTAGGAACACAGTACTCAAGGCAAGTTATGAGTTAATGCTTCACCCAAAGCTAAAAGCCAGCTTAAATTTTACAGCAGACCAGACATCCCAAAATTATCAACTTATTAGAACGGGACAGTCAAACTTACTGTATTTGACATAGATTTGATACTAGGTTTGAGACAGACACAGATTACCAGTGTCCACATTGCTCCTCTCCTGTTACCATTCATTGGGTACATAATAATCCTTTAATTATGTCTAACTTTCATTTCTCCAAGCAGGGTTGTGTGCTACCAGCAAGTGCAGAGATGCACAGTACAAACACAGAAGGGAAATTTCCACTCAGCTGTTCAAATACTTTACATCAAAGAATATTTCAAGACATCTGAAGGGTACCAGTGGTTTTTTTTAATACAACACCATACAATTGCTGCACACAAAGCTGTCAAGGCATAAAATATTGCAGTAATCCTTAACTAGCCCTATCCAAATTAGGCCAGTAAGAATTCATTAAAAAAACTCACCAAACCAGACCTGCACTCTGCAGAAAATTCAAAAAGTCAAGTGCACAAGGTCAGTGTAAACATGTTCTTTAATATCACTGAAGATAAATTTAGCAATCCAAGTCTTAGGTGGGTTTCAAATAAATAACCATTTTGAGAAAGTGTTTACATATCAAGGAAGCTCTCAAGGCAGCAGAGCACAGTTTGAAATTTCTCCCTGCTAACACCCCCTCACCAAGAGAATGTACAGTAGGCAGTGCACACTGGAAAAACAATCACAACACAAGGGCACATTCGCCAGCTTCCATGGAACCTCTGGATAGGATTTCAGAAAGGGGGGAGAAGTAAATGGAGACATGCACTGCCCTTTAAAGCACCACTCTTTCTCCACAGCCTTTTTACCAACATAACACAAATGGCAATAGATTCATGTTTGCTTCCAAAATCCACTCTCAGCTCAAAGATTAACAGAGCAGTGCTCTGACAGAGAGAATTATTCCTCAAACTGACACCGCAGCACAATGCATCACCCCCTCCTCCCAGCTGGGCTCTGCTCCTACTCTAGCCTTGAAATTCCTCTCCAATCACTGCAAAAGTAACCCAGAAAGCTTAAAGACAGGTAAGAGTTGTTATTTCTTGTTGATCCTGGCCCAGTGTACTGAAATGGAGCAAGACATGACAGGTCTCAAGGTGTAGGGCTACCCAGGAAAATATCAGGTGCCCTATGTCACTCAAATAAAACCTTCCAAAAGTCAAAATACTTCCTCAAAGTGTAGATTTGTCTTTGTTAAACAATTATTCTGCTGTAAAAATACACCTGGTGTGAAATCTCTCACATCAGAACAGGAAGATTTAACAATCCAGAAAGAACAAGAAAAAAAACCCGATGATAAATATGCCACAAAAATACTTGCAGAAGAGTTACTGCAAAATTGTTTTCTTCTACTTCCATCAAAATATTCTCTCTGTAGATACAGGCTGGGCAGTCTTCCACTCTCTGTCCTCTAGTTCAACATGCAATAGATCTGTGATAAGCACTGCAGTACTCACCAGAGAATTGTTTCTTCTCCATTTCTAACACACCCGAAAAAGGTTCTGCTTTGAGTAAAAAAAAAAAAATACTATGTAATACTGCTGTGTACCTACTGAATAAATATTGCAGGAGTTAAAGGATTGTTTCACTGCTAGCTGGGCTTTGGCAAAACAGGAGTGGGGCTGACATACACTGGATACTTCACACTTTTGAGTGGGGGATGCTGCAACATTTAACAGATACGGAATAAAATAAATCTTAGATCTAAAACTGTCAGTACACAGGATTCCCAGGTTGTTCTGAAAACAGGAGCAGGGTGATCAATTTTCCAGGAAAGCCACATAGTCAGTCAATCTGGCCAACTGCTGTTCATTGGGAATTGGTGGGACCGGAGCAGATTCTATAAAGATAAAACAAATAGGATCATTAATGAAATTTAAAATGCAAATCCATCAGCAATACCATCCATCACAACAGTAAGGGAAAAAATTTAAATGCATCTGACTTTCAACAGCCTTCTGATCTTAACTGTATCTCCTACAGCTCCAGCTGACATAATTCCTCTGTTATCTGCACCATTCCAGTAGTCCAAGAGTTACTAACCACAAAAACTGCTGCAACAAGTTCCACTTATCAGCAGCCTCCAGAATTTCTTGGCACACACTGGAGTCTGAATAATGACGGCTAACAGTATTCTGACTTGAGAAAAAAGCTCCTGGAGCTTTCTGGTTGCTCCTTTCCTTGCAAGCTGCCATTCTGAAGACCCCAAACAAATTTAGTGGGTGATCTGACCAACAAAACACACAGGACTTCAGCTATGGAAGTAGGAACCTCAGGAATCTCAGGCACTTCTTAAAACATGAGGGAGTGAAAAGACAGAGGGAGAAGCAAGTTTACATAGCACCTGATTCGGGTGGGCTGTTGTTTTTTATTTTGGAGGGGCCAGTGAGAACATTCACTTCTCTAGGACTCAATTCCCACTTAGTGGTGCTGGTGACACTGCTTATGTAAGTTTAGCTAAATCCATTATAGAGAAACGAAAATACCTGATGAAGGAATACATCTGTTAAAGGAAGCTTCCAGCACACCTGGAAAAAAACGTAAGAAATTAGCCCAGTGGAACAGTTTTAAACAGTTCTGTGCAGCAAACCATGGATCAAAAGGTAATTAAAA
Organism: Eulacestoma nigropectus; assembly: GCA_013397775.1. Taxonomy (NCBI): domain Eukaryota; kingdom Metazoa; phylum Chordata; class Aves; order Passeriformes; genus Eulacestoma; species Eulacestoma nigropectus. The sequence goes on from VZTE01004509.1 coordinate 4,057, forward strand.
TCAAACCTGTTTATTCATCACACTTTACTTTATGACTAAAAAGCAGAATACCCAAGGTTTAGCTGCTTCAAAAGAGGTTAGAGCCTCCTGCCTCTTTCTTTTGCCTGAATAGTAGTTCTTGCACTCACTTTTGGAAAAAAGCCCACATGTAAGTAATTCCCAGTTTTTTTAAGCTCTGCATATTTTGCAACCAGTCCATAAAAATCCCACCTGATCATATATAAAATCTCAGGGCTCTGGTTCGCTTTGTGCCCTTAGGGGTAAATTTCAACACCTGGCACCTGTTTATTATGGGCTCTGAACACCCAAAAACTCTACTGGCACAAACAGTGTCATTTCTTTGTCTAACAGATTTGGATATGCTGTAATTTGGCTCCTTCTGCCAGGGCTGCACAGAGCAGTTTTAGAGCAGTTGTTTCATCCTGCTTTTATAGCTTAATATTTATTTTTGCCTCAGCCAGCCACAGATACAGCTTTAGAAAAAAGAAAAAAAAAAAGTGCCAAGTATTTCTGCAGACCAAGTTTTGCAGGAACAGATATTCTATTATCAACACCATGAAAGTGAAGAAAAGATCCAGAAGATTTAAATTTTAAAAGCAAAGGAAACTCTACCAACAACTGGAGCTCCTCAGGACAAAAAGATTCACTAAATCCATGCCTAAAAAGAAGTTCTAATTCTCCTGAAGAAAAAAACCCAACAATCGCAGGTTCAAGATGGTCTATTTTTTACTCATCTTTATTAGATTGAGACACGGCATTTGAGGTCATCCAGTTTATGTTCCACTGAGGCAGAGCCAGCAGCAGAGGAGGAGAGGGAGCAATCACAGCATATCCTGTCTGCTTTTGTTTAAAAAAGTTTATGTGAGGATGTAGCTTAATCCAAACTACTTGTAAGTCCAAACCAAATCCACTACTTTGTACTTCCTCACATTTTATATGTGCCCTGTGTTTATAAGCAGCATGAGTGCCCACAAAATATCTAAAAGAATCCTGTGCAAAGCTGTAATTAAAAACTTAACACCTAATTCCTAGAAAATGCTGAATGTTTGATAAAATAACAGCTCCACCTACCTGGCTTTTTGGGCATTACCATGCGAGTTGCAAAGTCTGCTTGCCAGCCCTGCTCTAGCACACCTGGAAAAGCATTTGAGCATTTTTAAGATATAGAAGAGACAATAAACAATGATAATTAGTAGCAAATAACTTCAAAAAAATCAAAGCATTATCCAGAACCAAAATTTTTTTCTCTAATCACTGCCTAATCACTCAACAGCCTCAGAATTTGTAGACAGATTTTTAGCAATCATCACTTAGCGCTCTCTGATCTCATCATCAGTATAAAAATTACTCAGGGAATAATGCCAAGTACCTTTCACAGCTTCTTCTACAGGAAGGCCAACAAAGGCTGCAAAATCATCTGCAACTATTGATGTGTAAGCCTGGGAAACCAGTCCGAAGGCTCGTCTCCTGGTTGCATCTAGGGAAAGAGAAACACAGGACACAAGACACTCATCTCCATGGCTGGGAAATCTGACAACATTTCCTCAATTCTATCACCTTTGGAAAATCTCTACCAGCCTTCAAGTGAGCACTTCACAAGTCCCCCCTCCCCTCCCACAGTTCACAGTCAGCAGCAAGAGACAACTTGTTCTCTGCCAGGACAAAACCCCTCACTGAGGGGTTCAGAGCCCATAGTGAACCTCCAAATGCAGCTTGCAGCATCCTGGGCTCTACCACCAGTACATAAAACACTTTAGGAAACTCTGCATCTGATAGCATTCTCTGTTTGCAATGCGCCAACAATTAGTTAATAATTAATGGCATCTAAAAAGCGGTTGTTTCTAAAGCTACAGAGAATTTGTTGTTGCAAAAGACCTCTTTTCAGCAGTCTGCACTGCCCTCTAGTAGCAAGAATTTGCATGTTACCATTACACAGGATAGAAAACATTTGTCTGAAGTCACATTTCACAGGAAAACCTTCTTCTAAGTGCTGCAAGGTTCTGAACTGCCAAGCCAAGTTCCCTGAATCACTGGTTAGAAGTCTGATAAAACTGGGTAATTAATGGTCTGTTTTGCTTTTACAGAACAAACCACGTGGTTTATGAAAATCCAGTGTCAAAGAATATACAGAAACAGAATCCTACTAAAACCAATTTATTTGTTTCTACAAGGTTTTGTAATGAGCTTTTTATTTACACCTGATACAAAAACTTGGCAGCAGTTTTCCTGACCACTTGTGATTTTTCACAATTAACAATTTGTCTATTTGTGTTGGAGCAGACAGAAATAATTCCAGGCAGTTCCCTGCTCCCCACACAAACTTAGTTTGTACCTCTGAGTGCTTCCATGATTGGCTGGATAGTCTCAGACCACTGATGTGCACTGATTGCTGAGTAGATTCCTGGGAAGTCCCTCTGCCAGATTCTTTGTCCCACCGACCAAACTGCACCAAGTTCGGCATTTGCCTGTTGTGACCAGAAAAACCCCAAAGCGTTGATCCAGAAGAATATTCTCTACACTGACCACATGTATAAACCCATTTCCACCCCTATATTTTCAGAGAACATTGCTGTGCAACAAACACAGCAGGTTTCTAATTTGGCCTAGTACTTACAGATTTGATAGCAGGAGGGATTCTTTTCCAGAGATAACGTGCGTTATTCCTAAAAAAAGAAAAAAAATTAAGTTAAAAACACTTTTCAGTCACCAAAGGCTGCAAAGAGACACCACAAGATTTGTTCAGATGCTGTAATGAACACTCTCAGTGCTTTAAAATATCCCTTCTAGGAAGGAATATTTGATACTGAAGTGGAAAAACAGAGCTGCTCTCCAGCAGACAACACTGGACTGTCGTAACACAACAAATAGTTCATTAATTGCCTCGGTTAACACCAGTTAATTTGCTTTCCCAAAAGCAATGTCTCACTAAAATCCCAAGTTTAGTGCATCAAGTTCACACATGGACAAGGAATAACCCCCCAGATCAAATTCCCAGGACCTCTGCTTCCTGCAGATTTAGCTCCTTCAAGCCAACAGTATCCCTCATTTTTAACACGGACAGTCCAGAGTCATCCTGCTGGAATTTAAACACAAGGAGCAGCCTCAAATCCAACCCAAAACAAATGCAGCCCTGAACAGCCACAAAACAAAACACTGAAATGTTTAACGCTTCCCAGTGGAGCCAATTTCACTACTTAAAGAAGTTTATTCCTAAATTTCCCCGCAGTTCAAAAGGGTGGGGAAGAGCAAGCAAAGGAGAATAGTTTTCCCAGCAGATCAAGGGGTGAAAGAGACGTAATCCCAGGAATATTGTTATTGTTACTATTTCTCTGTAAACACAGCATTTTCTTAACCACAGAACCCATTCCTACCATGCTGGAGACAAACCCAGTGCCACAGATTGAGACAAGCCACTTACATGTCGTTGTGCAACAGGTACAAAGCCAGAAGCTGCCCATAAACGAGGGGTGTGGCAATTCCTCCAGGGGCCTGAAAACAAACACAGATTCTTTGGGTTACGGATTTTAAGACACAGCAGGAAGCCAAATTTTAGCTGAACTGATCACTCCAAGACGACTGATTTATTATTTTTTTTTCCACATCACATAATAGGCCTGAGCAACTCATTTTTTAACAAAGTGAGGCTACATCTTCCATTACTCTTTTCTTATGCTCATGAGAGTGGCAGCTGTTGGCTTTGCAGTTCCTCACAAGCAGCTGGCTTGAAAATGAAATTAAATCGTCCCTGACCTCGTTTACCTTCAGCTGAACTTCAGCTCAGGCCACTCCATCACAGTGAAGCTTCTCTGCCCCTCCTAAAAACCCGAAGCTAAGCTTCAGCCCCTGCCACGCTTCAGCAGAGCTCACAAATCACACAAGGAGAAAATAAACGAGTAATAAAAAAAGCTGTAAAATTTTGAAAGTCTGTAATAATTTCAAAGCGGAAAGATTTCCGATAAAGCTTCGGGCCTTTTATCAAGGGACAGTGCAGCAAGCACTCACGGGAAGCCAATTAAGGCATCAACACCTAAAATCAGCATCACAGGAGTTCACAAAGAGGAAAATTCACACTTTACCCCGCTTTTGCATCACTGCAGGGGGAGGCAGGAGCTTCACGTTTAGAAAAGCACTGGAAATGTGTGGATACCACCTGGGCAGAGCTTTTACCACCACCGAGGTGCCACACATTTCCCTGGCAGTGTCTGCAGCGAGGCTTGGACACTCAGCAAACAACAGAACATAAAACAGCGCGGAGGAAGCTTCCAGTGAGAGCTGCCACGATAAAACTCGATCTAAGGGTGAATCCCCAAGCCTGGCTCAGAGCTCCACTTCCCTTGTCAGTATTTTCCTTTTCTCAGCCATGAGAGAGACGGAAACGCGCAAACTACCCCCTCGCACTCCCTCTGAAACGACGTGAATACGGAAATACTCATTTATCTGCAGGCTGCGAGTTTCTGACGGGCTCTCCGGCGAGCCCAAGGGGCAAGTTCAAACACTGAACTCTCCCCGACTCACACGCATGCCCACGGACTCTCCTCACCTCACACGCGCACACGCAGATCCCCCCACCCCCCCCGCCCCGCGGCACCTCCAGCTCCTGCGTCTCGCACTGCTCCAGAAGCCGCCTGAAACTCACGGAGCTCTCGGCCATCACCGCCACCGGCATCTTCCCCTCACGGCGCCGCCCGCCCGCATCAGGCGCCAGCTCTCTGACGTCACTTCCGTCGGCAGCCCCTCCAGCACTTTCCGCCCGCCTCTCTGTGCTCCTGGAGGACCGCGGGGAGGGGTGTGGCTGGTAGGGGCGTGGCCAAGGCAGGGGGCGTGGCCAAGGGCCGTGAGGGGCTGAGGGCGGCGCGTGGTTTTTGAGGGTCGCGGTGACTAAAGCCCTTTTAAATCCCCTTCTTTATGTGTATAAGCAGAGTTTCCGTGTCATAAAAAAAGAACTGCTTGTGTTTGGCGTGTAACACGAACATCCACCTTCAGTTTTCTGTGTTTGTCTCATATGACGAGATGCGTGAGACGGGCCAACCTCCATCGTTGCACATTACGTGTACATAAGGGATATTCTTTAAGGGATAGGAAGTGTTTTTCCAGCTCTGTGCCTGTTTCTGGTGGGTTTTAAAAGTAGTTTTACAGTTGGGTTTCTTTGTTCTCTATAAAATCCCTTGCTTGCACAGCAAACAGCGCTGCTGGAGACAGGTCATAGGATCATGGAATATCCTGAGCTGGAAGGGACCCTCAAGGATCATCAAGTCCAGCCCCTGGACCTGCACAGACACCCCACCAATCCCACCCTGTGCATTCCTGAGAGCGTTGTCCAAACATTCCTGGAGCTCTGGCAGCCTTGGGAATGTGACCATTCCCTGAGGAGCCTGGGCAGAGCTCACCCTTTGCCCAGTATCCAGCCTGAACCTCCCTTGACACAGCTCCAATATATACACAATAAGTATTCAATATATATACAGTGAAGCATCTGTATCTGTGCTTCTATGCTGTCAAAGAGCCTACAACATGCTAAAATGGCATTTAACAGCACAGGTGCTATTTTAGAGGTGGAACCACTCCTTGTCTGTGGCTTTTCCATGGCTCCCCATCCCCAGTGAGGTCCCATCCAGCACCAGGACCCCCAGCCCTGCCCACCTTTCCCCAGAATTAGGCTCAGGAGCCGTATTTATGGCTTGGAGTGAGGTTGGACGTGTTTGCAGCCCAGTTTGAAGCATAGGAAGTGGTGGGGAATGACAAGATTGTCTCCAAATCTATGTAATTACCGGGGCCACAGATGTAAATTCATATTTTTAGAGTAAAATTAACCCGAGGAGCTCATTTTCCGCAAAACTTTGCTTTCTGATACAACGAATTTGCTTTCCAGCATCATCCTCCCCTCCATATTCCTTGAACAAAGCCTGGCCCCAGCGCTTCCCACTGTCTTCCATCCCCAGCACTGTCCTAAAAATCATTCCCAAAACCATTTACTCTTTATGCAGGGAGTTTCCCCAAGCCGTGCTCAAGAGCTGCACCACCTCAATGCGAAATTCGTGTGTTCTCCACACTTTCGAGGTGAAAAAAAGGAAGAGTGGTGTAAATCCTGATCCCTTTGCCATGGAGTCCCCGTGCTCCGGGAGAGGTCTTGGTTATGGAAAAATAAAACTAACGTATGTTTGTGCTCGCTTTGGGATTTGCCCAAGGCACAGCATCTTTGAGGTGGGCTCCAGGCGATGGCACTGCTGCTCCGCCGGCTCAGGCATCACTTTTCCCGGGAAACAACCTCTCATCCCGCTCCCGTCCCCGCCAGCCGCATCGATCCCGACGGCCCTTTGTTGCCGCCAGCTCTGTGCCAGCGTTTCTTTGACATTCGGACATCTGAGAGGAGCACTGTCCTCACCTTTTGCTCCCGTTCCCAATTATCCCATGTTTTCGGGAGGCGAGGAGGGGAGCAAAGCGGGTGGCAGCTTGTGATGATGCCGGTGGGAGACCTTCCTTCAGGGCTGGGGTCACAGAATCCTGGATTGCCACCGGGAACACGTTGATTTGGGAAGGATTCGTCTCCTGGGGGGGTGTCGCGGCGCTGCAATGCCACATCGCAGCCCCTGACTTTGCTCCTGCTCCCTGCCGGGAGATCATTTCATTTGGGGGGAAAAAACCCTGTAAAAATGGAATAGAGGAGAGGTTTCCTCAAGAGGGCACTAGCTGCAAGAGAAACTGCCTAAAAATCCAAGGAAACTGGACATTCAAACATGCCACTGTCCTTTCCACCCGAGAGACTCTTTCTATTTGGGGGAAATTCGGCTTTTTTTTAATATTTCATTTTGCTTTTGGAACAACAGAGGAAGTGTTTCTTCCCGGTGTGCTTAGCTGAGCTTCCCAAATCCACCAGCCCGTCTCTGGAAGCAATTCCTTGGCATGTGCTACATCCTCCCTCTCTCTTTTCCTCTCTTTTCCAACATGCCAGAAGGGAATACACTTCTTTTCAAGTGACCAAGATAAAACACAGCAAATGTGTCGTATTTTCAGAGTTTTTATAAATCTGGGACATTTGATGGATGTTCCTGGGGTTGTTTGGAGCTTGGCCTCACTGCGGTGGCATCATCCAGGATCTCTGGACAGCGATGGGGACTGCCTGACCCAGCATCCCAGAAAACCACAGGGTCATTTATTTCACTCACGGGTTTCTCCTCAATTCAGACACCAAAAGAAGAGGCCAGACTCATAAAACAGCTGAGTACATTGGAAAATCTATCCCACTGGCAAAGCTAACCATGTTACATTAATGGGAAGGCTCCTTGACTTGACAGCATCCTGATTTTTCTTTGGCCCATAGGCTTGAAAAGCACTTAAAGATGTGGCCGCCAGCTGCTGCAGAATTGTAGAGTAAATTTAATGTGATTTTTATTCAGCTCCTGGTGATGATGGCAGGAAAATCTCAGCAACTCGTTTGTGCCTTGCATGAATTTTAAAGCAGGGAGGGAAATGGATCCCAGTTCTGCCATCCTGGACAGTCCCAAGTAGCTTTCAAAGCAATACCAAGGCATTTGCAAGAAAAATTAGCAGAGATTCTGTTACAGGGCTTCATTTTCCCAGTCGTTTCCATGTGCTGTTGCCTGTGATCTGGAAGTACCCTCTGGAAAGATGATTGCAAGTGGTTTCCTTTTCTCATCTGCTTCCAAAGCTTTGTAGGGGAACAAAAGACTCATGATGGGGAAATTAAGATGCAGCAGGGCGATATGGAATAATAGGACAGTAATTTAATGTGAAAGTTAAAGAAAACAGTGCTAAAGGGTCAAGCTGAACCTCTCCACACCCTTCCCATTCCCTCAACAGTCTGATTGGCATTAGCTGGGGTGATCTGAGCAGAAGCTGGATCCAAACACGTTATTTCCTTCCATGACATCAAAGGGGAAAACGCCTAGTTTTTAGGAGCTGTGCCCACAAAAGGAAACAGCAAGCAGCCGATGGGAAATTATCATTGCTTTTTCCCCAAACAAGCTTTTTAATCTATTGCATTTCCATAGGGGCGGTGGTTTAAACTCCAATAAGCAAGGAGCTATCTGGGATACTTAGGATATTACTTTTCCCCTTTTTTTCTTGCTGTCCTCATCCTTGATTTTTCAACTCAAACCCAAGGTCTCACCTTTACAGGTTTATACTCCAGTATGGTGGTATAAATATCTGGCTCAGCATGCCCAGAGAAGCTGAGGCTGCCCCTGGACCCCTGGAAGTATCCAAGGCCACGTTGAACAGGGCTTGGAGCAACCTGGGGTAGTGGAAGGTGTCCCTGCCCATGGTAGGGGGTGGAGTTGGATGAGTTTTAAGGTCTCTTCCAAACCATTCTATAATTCTATGATTCTATGAAGTAAAGGTAAAAAAATCCTAAATCAGAGAGGCTGAGGAGCTTGGAGGATGTGTAGGAGACCACAAAGTGACCAGAGTGGCACGAGGTGCCAAGGGTTGTCCACCCAGCTGTCCTTGCCCACAGGGCTCTATGTCCTTCTGCCACTGCTCCAGAGCAAATCTCCCCCTGAGCTGAGATTTGGGGGTGGCTGAGCTCCTTTCTGTCCCTCCTGGACACCTCCATGCCCCTCCTCTGGGACACTGTGAGTAATCAGGAGCAATGGCTTCTGCCAGAGGCTCTGAAGGCAAAAGTTGCCCTTTCTTAACCTGCCAAGGGGATAGGAGACCCTCTGTGTATTTAACCTAAACTTTGTTTTTATGACTTTCTAGGCTTGTCTGTGCATTTTCCTGTTTTTGCTTTGTTCTCCGGGATCCTTAGCCAAGTTTCTGTCCCCTCCCTGGCTCCTGGGCCAGCAGTTCTTGTTCTCCACATATTTTAATCCTCTGTGGCAAAGAGCTTCGGTACCCTGGAGTGATGTAACAGCTCTTCTTTTGGCTATTCCCCCACCATGCTGCTCCCTCGCTTGGAAACCTCTGAAAGCCCCCAAATTCCGGGAGACAAAGAGAGGATGGGGATTCCTGGTCCCTTGTAGAGTGTTTGGGGGCATCAAGCATCCAGCATGGGATATTTTTGGATATGGAGTGGGACAATCCCAGGTCAAGCATGGGGTGATTGGGGGATGGAGGGTCCCTGCTCCAGCTGAGGCATTTGAGGAATGGAGCAGGTGGGTCCCTGGTCCAACAGGGATGTTGGAGGGTATGAACTGGGGAGGGTCCCTAGTGCAGTAGGGAGCATTTGGGGGCTGGAGCGAGTGATCCTTGGTCCAGCCGGGGCATTTGCAGGATGGAGCATCCCTGTGCAGGAGCCCCTCTCCAGCCAACGCCCTTTTCAGCAGGATGGGATGCACAGGGCTCACACGGGCTTCCTCCTTTGGTCTCCCAGTTTGTTCTGGGGCTGGCGGGGGGAACGCCTCTCCCGTGCCACGGAGGGAGACGCTCCTTCAGAAACCTCCCTGCGCGGCTCAGCATCCCTCCTTTTAACAGGAGCGTGATGCATCGCCGTGTCTCCCGGGACACGCTTTTAAATCCGCTAATCTCCCGTAATGGCACGCGTGTTAAAAAACACCTGTCCCCCGCCAAAGCCACCGGGACAGCGGGCGAGTGTTCGGGTGAGTGCAATAAAAGCCGCAATTAGAAAGGCGGGCTTTGATCTCCGGGAGGGAAGTTCAGGCAGCTGTGCCGAGACCTCTCCCGCAGCCACTCTTCTACTTCAGTAACATCCGAACAAAGAGGATCTTGTGTCCGCGGCGCCTCGTTACGGTCCTTCTTCCCAGCCCGCGGCCACCTGTCCCTCCCCGCCGCCCCTGCGCGGTCCCGTCCCTGCCGCCGGGGTCCCTTCCCGGTCCCTTCCCCAGCGCTGCAGGCGAGGGGCACGAATCGGATTTCACGGCCCCGACGCTTGCGGGGAGCTGCCGGGCTTTGCTCTCCATCACTCAAAGTCCCCGTCGCAATGGCCTCTTTGTTCTGCCAGCCCTGCCTGCCAACAGCTGGGCTCTCCATCCAGCTGTGGCGGGATGCAGGTGAAGGAGCCGGGATGCAGCACGGGACCCCCAGTGCGCGGCCCTGGGGACTCCAAAGAGAGGACACTTCCAGCTCTGCATGAGGTGAGGAATCCCTGCTTCAGCCTATGTGCATCCCACACAGGGATGCTGGCCCAGAAGAGGCTGAGGATTGTAGCCAGGTGGGGTTGGCCTCTTCTCCAGGTAACCAGTGACAAAACAAGAGGAAATGGCCTCAAGCTGTTCTAGAGGAGGTTCAGGTTGGACATCAGGAGGAATTTCTTCAGGGAAAGGGTGGTCAGGCACTGGAAGGGGCTGCCCAGGGAGGTGTTGGAGCGCCCATCCCTGGAAGTGTCCAGGGAAGGCCTGGACATGGCACTCAGTGCTCTGGGCTGGGTGACAAGGTGGGCATCGGTCACAGCTTGGACTTTTCCAGCCTGAATGATTCTGTGAAGCTCCTTCTGAGGAGATACTTTGGTGAGACTGGAAGAGGAAATGTGTTGCTTGTTTGCTCTTCAATTTGCAAGGATCAGCTCAAATCTGCATGGTGTAAGCCAGAAAATTCCACAATAACTTCCAGGGGCCATAGGAATCATTACACCAGCCCCTGGATCTCTCTGGGTATGGAAGGAGCCAGTGAGATGCTGCACCCCTGCAGTTTGCCGTAAATGTTCATAGAATCCCAGAATCCTGAAAGGCTCTTTGTCAGCAGGATGGCAAGGGGGGAAGTACTTCTTAAAACAACGTTTAAAATCCCTTCTGGATTTTTACCACACTTTTCCCATAATTCCCGGAATAAGGCGGGTCTGGAAAGGAAGAGGAGTGGATATAAAACAAGAGCGGGGGGGAACCAAGTAGGAAAAGCAATCAAGGATGCCACACAGAATGAATACTTCATGGCACAGGCAGGCATACCCCAGGCTATCCAGGCCCTTGGGATGGAGAGGTCGCTTCCCATTGCTTGCTGGCTTCCTAAGTTGGGAGGAGAGGATGTTCACAGTGCCCCACTCCCCAAGGCAACGTCTCACAGAGCCCACACCCCTCGAGGACCATAATTTTGCAGAATCTTTTCTTCCAGACTGGTTGTGCTTGGTGTGAGGTCTTGTTATTCCTGTTATACCAGACTATGTTGATCAGGAGAGGATCTTTCCCTGTTTCCTTGCTGGTGGGGAACTGTCAGCTCCAGGGAAAGGTTGAGATGGAGATCAAACAAGTGGCAGGGGAAGGGTTGTGGTCACGAGGATCTGGCAGCTCCCCCCCACCCTCTCTCATGGTTCACAGTCTGGTCCCCAAAATTTACTCCAGGCAACAGTTCCCAGGTAAAAACCCCAAATCCATTCTCTTTTTCTCCCCTTTTATTTCCATGGAAAAACCCAAAAGAAAGGAAATCCAAGAAAGAAAGGCAAAGACACCTTCCACTAATGGGAGAAAACCATGTTTTTCACCACGATCCAACAGGATTTTCAGTGGGTTCCTGGGTGCAGAAGGGTGGGATCTCTTCCTGATACATCCCAGCCATCCTCCCTTGCCTGGGGCGATGCTCCTTGCTGGCTGTGGGAAGAGAGAAAAAGTTTTTCATTAGAGAAGTTTTGGATTCAGAACAAACTTCATACATTTTTATAAGTATTTTGTATCTCTGGGAGGGAAGACTCGCTCTGGAAGAGGTTTTGTTTAGCTGAAAAGCAACTTTTCCATCAACCACAGCAGATCTTTGCCTGTTAAGAGGGATGGGATGTGAGACAAAAAACTTCCTGATCTGCTCAGCCCTTTGGGGTTGTGTTTTGTGTGCTGAGCTGGGCATTTTTTTCTTGTTTTCTGCAATATCTTTTACAATACCTCAGGCAAGTGCAAATCTGCCCCTCGAAGCTAGAAAGATTGTGGATGTACCTTTATCTCTGACACAATCAGGTTTCATTCCTTATTAATTTCTCCTGGGAAGGACAGGATAGCCAGTTGGCCCTGGGTGAGACCATGATTGTATGTAAAATGATGTTTTCTCAGGAGAGAAAAGATTTAGGAGAGCAAAAGGAAAAGGTACAGACACAGAGTCCGTGGGCTGGGCAGACCCTCTGGCAAAACCAGGATGTGGTTCTATGAGCATGGAGTGCCAGGGCAAGGGGGAATGTCTTCCCACTGCCTGAAAGCAGGGTTAGATGGGATATTGGGAAGGAATTGTTCCCTGTGAGGGTGGGGAGGCCCTGGAATGGAATTCCCAGAGAAGCTGCAGCTGCCCCTGGATCCCTGGAAGTGTCCGAGGCCAGGTTGGATGGGGCTTGGAGCACCCTGGTCTAGTGGAAGGTGTCCCTGCCCATGGCAGGGGTGAAACTGGGTGATCATTAAGGTCCCTTCCAATCTAAACCAGTCTGAGATTCTATGAAGTTGCTGGAACTGCGGGAACATGCCTGGATGCAGGAGCATCCTTGATGCTGACAATGCATGGCCATCCCTCCACTTCCTTCTGACATTTTCTCCAGATCTTAGTTTTTTGCAGGATTTCGTGGCATTGAATGTGCCATAAATTTAATAATCAATAATCATTTTAATAATCTCCAGAGCCCACCCATTCTGCACAGTTCATGCATGGACTGAGCATCATCAGATGCATCCATGGACTAAGATGAGGATGAGGAGCAAAGGGATTTAGAAGGAGATTAAATAAAGGCCCAAGGGTGGGTTTCTCATCATTAGACAGATGTGAGCCTGCTGTGGGTGCAGGACATCTCGCTGGAGCTGTTTGCAGACAGCTGGGCAAGGGGCACTGTGAGTAATTCCCCTTGCACATCTGCCTGTGTCTCAGAAAGGATAGCACTGGACAGAGCCAGCTGGAAAATAGTCCCTGGAACACTGAGTAAAAGCTTGCCAGGCAATTAGGATCGCTCGTACACACTGTCTGCATTTAAAGATGAATCCCCACCCTGCTCTCCTCCCTCTTCACACCCTTTCCTTCACAGTTCCCAGCACTTTAATGCTCTGAACAGGGATTTTTTTTTAATCAAAAGCTGAGCTGAAACTGCCCTGCAAGCACTTCCATCCTTCCCAGAGGGCTGGGGGAGGGGGGACACAGCAGCCTCACTGCTTAGAGGGTCCCCTCTGGGAGCTCCTCTCTGGGGGGATATTTTGGGATGCACCCAACACCTCCATATTTCACATCCTTATTTAATTTAAGCAGCAGAGCTGTTCATTCTGTAAGAACACTGTGCTTTTATTAGGCAGTTATTTACAGTACAAGGCATTCCCCACCTCAGGAATGCTGGAGACCATAGGACAAGGCTATTTCTTTTGGAGCCTAGTCCAATTTACACTAACCATGGAGCAGGGATCCCTCAAAAGGCTGGGGAGCAGAGCAGAGCCAGCCTGTAGGCTCTGACAACGCAGCCTTTGTAAGGTCCTGTGCTTCCCTCCCTATGAACATGGGCTGGGAGCAAATCTGATCTAGAGGGATCTTCTTTTTAAGGAACATCCTATGGGTGCCAGATGGGAAGCACAGAGCCAAGCATAGTCCCCATCACCTTCTTTGCATGGGGCGTGCAGAGCTGGGGGCAAAGACATGCAGGTACCTCTCAGTAATGGGCATCCATCAGGAGGGATCTGGGTGAAGGCACATGGAAAACATTGGCTTGGGGTTGGAAAAAAAGAGTTGATCCCACGTTTGGGTTGGTTTGGCACTGCAGGACTCTGGGTGTGCTGTGCCTCAGTTTCCCCCTCTGAAATGTTCCTGCTTTGCACAGAGCTCTGTAGACAAAAATCCTCACCAACACCATCAGCTCCATCAGAAGCTTCTGACTGTTTCATCCCATCCACAAAGATTTGTAATTTTCTTTTATGAGGACAAAGCAAGATTTAGGAATTGTTTTACGAGATGCATTTCCCTCTGTGGCACCCCAAAGGTCTCCTTGGGAACCCTGGAACACCAAACATATGGATGCAGCAATGAACAATAAGAAACAACAATACTTTCATTGTTTTGTGGCCTTTTATAATCCATCCAATGATTTTTAAATAAACTGGATGGAAAATAATGGAAATTCCAGGCCCTGGAACCCATTATTCCCACATGCCAAGCCCGATGCCGCTAAGCGCAACAAGGACCCCGAAGTTAATGAAATTCCTGCCAGAACAAACTTTTATCCTGCTGTTTAGGAAAATGGCTTGTGCATCATAAAAGCAACATCACTCAAGCTGTTAAAACGTCATCTGTGGGAAGGAAGGCAAAGGAGCAGGAGGAATATATTTGTTAAACTACATAGAACCAGCAATATCTATTTAAAATATATCCAATATATGTTTAAAATTTATCTTGATTAGGTTACTGGAGGTTGCTGGGTTGAAAGCACGAGGGTGAATTGATCAACAGCTGTGCCAGCACTTGAGGTCTCCAATTTAAATTTATCTCCAAATTTTCAGGGATTTTCATACAAAACATCCATCCATCACCCCACCACGCCTGGAAAGGCTCCATTCCTAGAGCAGTTCTCTGGAAAAAAATGTTCCATTGACATCTGAATGAATAAATGACCACATCACTTCAAAGCCCCCAAAGGAGCATTCTTTTTGAAGAACACATTTCAGATGACAGCATCCACCTCGTTTCTAAAATTCCTGATGATCTTCCCCTTCTGATGAAAGATCTGTTTTGCACGAGAGGAACTTTCACAGAGAAAAAAGCTCCTCCAACCGGCCCTAATTAAGTTTTGCTTCATCCAGATGAAGCACATTTCTAGAGCTGGGTTTTCACAGCCCTTGTGTCTGCTCCAGCTTCCCTCCAGAGGGCTGGAAAACACCCTTGGAAGGCTGGAGTGCACTGATGGCTTTTGGAAACCCTCACAGGGAATACGTGTTGATTATTGTCATTGCATCCTGCTCTTTTCTCCACCTCTGGGAGTGTTCCGGGCCAGGTTGGACAGGGCTTGGAGCAACCTGGTCTAGTGGAAGGTGTTCCTGCCCAAGGAAGAAGATGAGCTTTCAGGTCCCTTCCATCCCAAATCTGGGATTCTATTACATAATCCCAACAAGTTTTCCGAAGGATTCGTTGGCACAATGAGCCTTCACCTGCAGGGAAAGGGCACGGCAGGAGATGGAAATCAACTGGATTTAAGCACATGCCCAACCTTTCATGAAGCAGAATGGGATGTTTGCCCCTTTACAAACACCCCCAAAACCTGGCTGTCACCCACCCCCCTCCCTTCCCTGTGAAACCTCTGTGGGTTTTGGGAAGAAAACCATTTTCCCTGGAGAATGCCAGTCTGCACTTGAGCAAAAAGGCACAGAAAGTATTTTGGACTGAAGGTTTCTTGGAAGCAATCACTATTTCTCCCAATGCTCCACTGACATAAGCCTGGAGGGTTTGCTGCTTATTTCCCCCAACTGAATTCCATTGGAGTTGTCACTTCCAAGCCCATGCCTTGGAAGATTCCAGCACTGCCCAGCCCCAGAGCCAGCTCCATCCCAGTGCTGGGTTACTGAGGTCCCTGGGTGCCCCAGCAATGCCCCATTACTCTTCACACCCATCCTACAGCTCGAAAAATATGAGCTGCTAAACACAGGCAGATGGAAAAATACCAGCAGGAGAGTGGTCAGTTGATGTCTTTAACACCTGCAGAGGCTTCAGCCTGGAGGCCAGGTGGGGGCATGGACACCTTATGCCATTCCCAGGCGGAGGGAGGATGGAGTGTGCCTGAGATGCCGGCACAGCCATCTCCCAACAAGTCCTGCTCCCTGCACAGGTGTCTCTCCAGCACATCATAATTTCAGCCACGGGCTTAAGGCATGGGCAGGTCTCTTTACCATCTTCTCCCTCACCTCTGAAACTACCTGAGGCTGACATGGAGCAGAGCTCTTTGAAGAATAATCTTAAAAGGCACAAGAAGGTCTCTCAGATGATGGGAGATCACAGAATCCCAGAATGGTTTGGGTTGGAGGGACCTTAAAACTCATCCAGTTCCACCCCCTGCCATGGGCAGGGACACCTTCCACTAGCCCAGGTTGCTCCAAGCCCCGTCCAACCTGGCCTTTGGAACTTCCAGGGATCCAGGGGCAGCCACAGCTTCTCTGGGCAACCTGTGCCAAGGCCTCATCACCCTCACAGGGAAGAATTTCTTCCTAGTATTTAGCCTAAACTTTCACTTATCATCCTCATCATCTCCCTCGCCTCCTGTGCAGGTGTAAGCTGGCACAAACTCATTGATTCTGCGGGAGCCCTCAGCTCTGGATGCACTTCCATAATCTGTTCTGTAGTTTAAAAAAAGAGATAAAATGATAAATGACACCCAAAGTTTTCCAGCCAGCCAGGGTGGATTACTCACAGGCACTGTGACCTTGAAAATAATTTCCAGATAAATTCTTTAAACAAAACTTTAAGGGGAGGTGAGGAGGTGGAATAAACTGAGCTTAAAATTAACATTTCCAAACTTTCACATTTCTTTCCAGCAGGAAAGGAGAGATCAGTCCCACATGTCTCCTGAAATAACAGAATCCTGGAACAGTTTGGTTTGGAAGGGACCTTAAAGCTCATCCAGTTTCAACCCCCTGCCATGTGCAGGGACACCCAGGTGATGACTGTGATGACAATGGGGCTGCTCCAGTGGGACCAGCAACAGCCCAGGTACAAATCTGAGACAGCTCACCCAGCTGGGGTTCCTCACACCCCAAAACCTCATTTGCCTCAGACAAGGTCCTTGATTTTGCAGGGGACCATCAGTGCCTCAGTTGACTTCTCCAGGAGGAAGTTGCCCATTCCATTGTGTTTACCACCAAAGTTTATCCAGGTTTATTAAGCCCTCAGGAGCTCAGCCTACAGACAAGGGCTGGGTTAGGCTCAGTCCAAGCCCAAGGCTGATTTAGATACAGGTCAGGAATCCCCAGGAGGGAAAGGGAGAAGATGGGGATTTATTTAGGTATCAGTGAAAAATCCCCAATGGTGCTGCCTCTCCCTTCCTTCCAGGCTGCGTCAGGCTCTGAGCATTGCAGGAATGTCCCGGATTGCACCAACCACGGGATGTTTTGACCCTGATGTCAGTCCCCGGTGTAAAGGCAGGGCTGACACTGATGCCTCTGACCAGCTGCCCCCAGGAAAGCTGCCAAGAGCTTGGCAGAAGAAAATGTTCCATTTCTGTTTGAGAAATCAAAGGGTTTAGACTCAGTGTTCACAGGAGTGAGGAGCTCTCACCTCACCCCTAAACCCAGCATCTTCTCCATCAGGAAATCACTCATCACTCCAGTGGTGAGTCCTTAACAGGGCTGACACACCAGCTCCTTTGGAAGATGGAGGGACAGACCCAAATCCTCCTGCTATAGTCTTGGATCTCCATGCAAATGGGGGCACAGTGCTTGAGTCCTGGTGAGGAGTGCCCTTTGGGATGACATGTCCTTGGCATCCTCTTTGGACCACGGAGTGGTCCTGCTGTCCCCAAACCTGTCCTGCTGTCCCCAAACCTGTCCTGCTCCATACTGGCACCAAGGGACAACGCTCCCCCTTCTCTACCTCTTTGGTACCCCAATTCCACCTTAAACTCTGACCCCGCATAGGTAAAAAACACCACAAAGCAAAGGGCTGAAACAGATGGAAAAAAATCTCCACAACCATATGCAAATAAAATCTCAAAACCTTTCCCCGCTCCAAGCTGCCTCCTGAGGTTCCTCTGAGTCTCCCCTCCCAGTCCCTGAGCTCTGCCTACCTGAACCGATCCCATCCCTGGATTTCTTTTCCCTGTTTCTCCTCGGCACTTAATAAGCATAAATAAAGCCTGGAGTTCTCTCCTGCTGTTTTCCTTCTCATCCTGTACTGGAAGGGCAAACAGAGCCCCTTTTTGTCTGCCCAGCTCACCTTTTCCATGCACAGCTGACCTCCAGCCCCACCAGACAGGCAGAAGAGAAAGATCTGACTCCACAGGACTTTGCAAGCTGTTGTCTCACAAGGGGTTGTTTTGCCTCATTCGCTTTTCCAAACAGGGAGCACACGTGGCATTCCATGAAACAGATGGCTGGCTCCGAGCTCAGACCACTCTGTCCCCACTGTCCCCCCAGCACGTGGGCTTGTGGTTCATGACCTTGCAGATGGTCTGGGTAAACACAGTCTGGGGAAAACAGGAGGGAGGGATGGATGGATGGGTGGATGGATGGATGGATGGATGGATGGATGGATGGATGGATGGATGGATGGATGGATGGATGGATGGGTGCAGTAAAGGCCCCACGTGTGGTGGCTGAGCACTTGGAAATCTGCGAATCTGAGGGGGAAAAAGTGTTTCATGTTACCAGGTGAAGCATCCAGCCATCACAATGCTGCAGCTTTATTTTATGTGAAGGCAAGAGCTTCAGACAGGGTGTTCTACACCTGCACTAAAAGTGTCACCAGTCTCCAAGCACTGGAAGTGTATCCAGAAAGGGCAGAGGAGGAGGTGAAGATACTTGTGGTGGCCTCAGAAGGCATCAGGTTCATGGATGGGAACCTCCTCCAGTTTTCTCCTCTGCTCTCCCTTCACTGCTGAGCTTGTTCTGTAGCAATCCCACTGCAGCCAGGCAGAGATCCATCCTCAGGCCAGATGTCCATGGCTTCCCAGCCTGACCCTCTCCGAGCTGACTCCAGAGCAGGTGTGCTGGGACAAAACCACTGACCTACGCTCTCCCTGTGGCTCACCCCCAGGCTCCGGGAGGCAGGAGCTGACATTCCCTGAACAGCATGTTCCCTGGGTCAGGGCCATCCCCAGTTTGTCCCAGTCTGGCCTAGATTCCCAAGGCAGGCCCAGGAAGCAGCTGAGTGGGATTGTTTCCAGACCGGTGCAGCTGGGGAAGATTTACTTTGCTAAGCTGCTATTGTCCAAAGGTTAAGGAAGGCACACTTGGTACATTAGCCCCTCTTTAAGCCGTGCTGGTGGAACTCTGGATGGGCCGAGAATCCCAGCAAATCCAGGAGGAAATGCATTTTTTTTTTTTTTTGTTAGTGAGACTCAAAAAGATGCGCTCCCCCAGTGCCCCGAGGGCTCCTGCATCACCCACACTCATCACCTGCATCCCAGCACAATCCCAGCACCCGGCGCAGCCGCCCATGGATTCACCCCAGCTCCCTGGGAAGGGAACACTCACGGCCGCAGCCTTCCGGGTGGGATTTCAGCCCCTGGCACCAAGCCCGCGGGTTAAAATCACGCATCGGGATTTGATTAGTGTAACTTGATCCCAGCTCATCGGGAAGCAGCATCCCCTCCCTTCCCCCCGAATGATTCACGGGGAGCAAAACACGCCCCACCCTGGGGCAGCCCTTGGGTGGCTGCAGCATCTCCCGGAGCTCACAGCTGACCCTGGCGCGGCTGAGACCTCGCGGAGTCATTGTGCTCCTGACACTGGCAAGGACATCGATTTGTTTGCTTGGGGCTTCCTTATCTGCCGCAGGCAGCAGGAAGCTCCCGGTGCCAGGGCTGCCATCCCAGCCCTTCCAGGTCATTTTTAATGTGCTTTGGGGAATGCTGGACTGGCTCACCCTTAACCCTCTCACAAAATCTACCTTTTTGCTTCAAAATTTTATGGTATTTCATGAAATCCCAGAATGGTTTGTGTTTGAGAGGACCTTAAAGCCTGTCTCATTCCCACCCCCTGCCATGGGCAGGGATACCTTCCACTATCCCAGGTTGCTCCAAGCCCCATCCAACCTGTTCATTCATTCCCTTGTTTTCCTCTCACTTCCTGCTGCCTCATGTGATGAGGCTCCAGCACTGCCCTTACCAACACAATAATCAGGAAGCCTTTCCTTTGGTAAGAATTTAGACATACTAAGCATTTTACCACGGCTGTTTCAGTACATAATATTTCCTTTCCAACTATATTCCTTAAAAAGTCGGAATCAAGCACTGAGGATGGGTGGGAGACAACATCTGTCCCCAGCCCTCGATCCAGCTGCAGCAGCTGACAGAACATCCCAGTCCTGGAGGAAAAGGGGTTGCAGGAACTGGCCAGGGCCAGCGACTTCAGAAACAACTTGAGGAACTCCTGTAAATAAAATCCTGGTAAGCAGGCTGCCACTGAGCCAGCCCTGCCAGAGAAGAATCTACCTCCAAATGGAGCTTTTCCCCCTGTGTTTTCCTTCTGCCATCCTCCTCCTAATTTGACAGCAATTAAAAACCCTGAAAAATGGATGGAAACAATTTGGAAGAGGTCTCAGATTTGCTCTCATTAGCACCGCAGGCTGTTTTTTCAGCTGCTAATTGACAGCTGCCTTCCACATACAGTGTCAAAATCTAAAAAGCCCCACGGCATTAAAGCAGGGAGATTTCAGCTGGGGCTGTCTCATTAGGAGCACAAGAAAGGGAACAGTCACACCAGCCACCATGGCCACCCTGATGTCAGGCAGCTCCAATTTTGGGGATGCCACGCCCTGACAAAGCAGAGAGATGGGGTGTACATGAGGGCTTGAGACATGGCAGCCATGGCTCCAGGCATTTCCCTGGCTGCCCTGGGGCAGTCAGGGCGAGATTTACCACTGGACAAGGGCTGTAACCACTCTCCAAACTTGCCCTGCCTCAGGGAAGCCATGGGAGCCCCCCTGTGCCAGAGGTTTCCACCTACAAAACGTCCCAGTGAATCATTAAGGTTGGAAAAGACCTCCAAGATATCAAGTCCAGCCTTTGGCCGAACACCAGCACTCCCACTAAACCATCTCACTAAGTGCCATGTCTACTCAGTTCCTTGAACACTTCCAGGAATGGTGACTTCACCACTTCCCTGGGCAGTTCCAATGCTCAGCCACTCTTTCAGTGAAGAAATTTTTCCTAACATCCAACCTGAACCTCCTCGGTGCAGTTTGAAACCGTTTCCCCTTGACTGATCACTGATGTCTTTAATCCACTGGTGTGTGCTGCCTGCAGGTGTCACAGATGTGCTTCCCTCTTCCAAGAAAAGCATTGGACTACACTGAATAGAGCCAGGAGATGAACTGCCATAAATTTTTGGACCCGACGGGCAGATGGAGGCACCTGGATGGATGTCCTGACACAGGGACACCATGCAGTGAGCAAGTGGGTGGCCATGTGAGGCGTTTACTCCGTGGATTTATGCAGGAACAAGCGTGGAAGCCAGGAAAAAGTGGGAAAATGACTGTGTGCCAAGATGGGCATTTCACTAATTGGCTGTTTAAATGGGTGATTGATGAGGTGTTGGCTTTCCTTCCCTGGCACCCAGCTCAGACTTATTGCAAAATATTTTCACAGAAAGGGCTGAACATGTTCCCACGTTTCATTGTGGGAGCCCACACCAAGTGTCTTGAAGCTCCTGGACAGCTGAACTTGGATTTCCTTCTTTGGAGACAAGGGTAGCCCAACTATTGGGCATCTGGAAATTGTACTCTGGCTTTTCTCCTTACCTGAGCTGCAGAAGTTCACATTTTGGGCAGCCAACGTATTTTGAGCAGATTTCCTTCTGGAAAAGTCAGGTTTTTGGGTGCTGGGGGAACATAATTTTTCTTCACCAGAAACTATGGTGCCACCACACAGAAAATCAGGTGCTCAATACTTGGATGCCTAAAATGGGCTCTTCTTCACCCACTTGGCATGATGCAAGTTATTTTTCAGCCTTGCCTTCTTTGGGGCTGTCAGCACCAATATCCACCAGCTCTGCCAGTGGGTGGGAAGAGCCCATCAGCCTGGCACACAGAGCTGGCTGTGATTTACGGAGAGCCCGTGGAATGTAGATCTCCCATCATTTCAAGTAAGATTATTTTTTACTGTTGCTTCACACTGTAAATTTGTCTCTGCATGACATAATTAACAGCATCACCTCTCAGGGCTGGGGTGATTTACAAGAGTGGAAATAGCTGCAGGAAGGTCATGGCAAGGGAATTTGGGGAGAGGTGAGGGGGGAGGCAGGAGAGCAGCATGGACCACACTGGTGGGTGTCCCTGTGGTGCTCCCAACCCTGTGTCCCAACAGTGAGGATAGGGCTTGTAAGGCGTGGATATGGCTCCTGCTGGCTGAACATCAGCCAGGTGGGCCCAGGTGTCCAAGAAGGCTGATGGCACCTGGCTTGTATCAGCAATAGTGTGGCTCCAGGACCGTGGCAGTGACTGTCCCTCTGTTCTGGGCACTGGTGAGGCCATGCCTCGAATCCTGGGTTCAGTTTTGGCCCCTCACTGCAAGAAAGACATGGAGGGGCTGGAGCGTGTCCAAGGAAGGGAACAGAGCTGGGGAAGGGGCTGGAGCACCAGGAGCAGCTGAGGGAGCTGGGAAAGGGGCTCAGCCTGGAGAAAAGAGGCTCAGGGGGACCTTGTGGCTCTGCATAACTCCCTGACAGGAGGGGGCAGCCGGGGGAGGGTCAGGCTCTGCTCCCAGGGAACAGGGACAGGAGGAGAGGGAACGGCCTCAGGCTGTGCCAGGGGAGGCTCAGGTTGGACATCAGGAGGAATTTCTTCATGGAAAGGGTGGTCAGGCCTTGGAAGGGGCTGCCCAGGGAGGTGTTGGAGTGCCCATCCCTGGAGGTATCCAAGGAATGCCTGGATGTGGCACTCAGTGCTCTGGGCTGGGTGACAAGCAGCTTGGAGATCGGGCACAGCTTAGACTCAATGGCCTGGGAGTCCCTTTCCAGGGTAAAAGATTCTGTGATTCTATGTGATTCTGCCACCTCAACTTGTTATTTCATGGTAGTCATCAGATGGAGAGACTCCTGCACTAAAGAAATCATTCCCTGGGCAGACAGGAACAACGATGGTGTCCCCAAAACAAGAACAGGGAGTTGTCCAAAACATAAATAACCACTGAGTCTGTTCATGGCTCTGTTTCTATTAAAGATAAATATTCACGAGATCAAGTTCTGCAGTTAACTTAGCCGAGCCGCATCCCTGACACCTCTACATAGGCTTGTCCCTAAATAACTGAGCTTAAAATTGGGAGTTCTCCCCAAAAATATCTCCATTTGGCAAATGCAATCCCTGAAAACTCCATGTTTTCTGTAGGCAATAGTTTTTGAAACTCCATTTTCCATTGGGAGCAAACAACAAAAAGCCCCTCAAAAGCCAAACAATAATTTCAGTTCAGTTTCTTTGGGATGAAAGGCCTGCAGTTTGGGAAGTGGAGCTGAGATCCATTTGGCCTTCACCAGAATCTGCAAAAATGTTGCTGTGGTGCCATTCATGGGCTGGGTTCATTTCTTGTGATAAATTCCACAGCCTTGTTTATCTGGGGTCCTTGTGAATCAGGAGAAACATAGCATATCCCAGGAACTTGAGGAATAGGGGGTATTTAGTCAGATTTGCACCCCCTTGTCTGCTACAACAACCTTAGGCACCCAATTCCCTAATTGCTAAATGATGTGGAAGGATATAAAGAAGCTGTGGCTGCCTCATCCCTGGACGTGTTCCAGGCCAGGTTGGATGGGGCTTGGAGCAACCTGGGATAGTGGAAGGTGTCCTTGAAGTTCCACCCCACTCCTATCCTTATCTACAAAGATGAGGTCAGTGAATGTAGGACATGAATTCCTGGTCATCTGGGTGTACTGGTGTAACTTCCCAAAAGGACAATTTTATCCTAGTTTACAAACCCCTATTTTCATGCAGATGATGTCAGTTTGTAGGAGCTGAAAATAAATCTCTATTTCCATCCTGGAATGAGCATCCTCCTCTGGGGCTCCACTCGTAGGAGTGGTCTGGGTTGGCAACAGCAGAACAGAGAAGAGATATCTACTTTTGGGGAGGAAAACATGCTTCATAGCCCAGGGAGCACCCCTGGGTGCCCAGCACCAAAATAAGGGAATATTCCACCTCAGGATATTCTAATCACTGCTGGTTTCCCTATCACACTCAGGTCTAACTCTCTGAAACACAGGAAAAGTGTTCTCCCTCCCAGTTTATATCCCAAATGCAGGAGACAGAAGCCCTGCATGCTCTTGTTCTAAATCCCTCTCCAGCTCTCTTGGAGCTCCTTTAGGCACTGGAAGGGCTCTAAGGTTTCCCTGGAGCCCTCTCTTCTCCAGGTGAACACCCCCAGCTCTCCCAGCCTGGCTCCAGAGCAGAGGGGCTCCAGCCCTCAGACCATCTCCACGGCCTCCTCTGGACTCACGTCTTTTTGGTGCTTTTTGGTGTTCCACACCACGAAACAAAGTCTTTCCACGGCCACCAAGAGACTGGTGTGAGGCTAAATCTCAACTCATGTATTTTCAGGAACCAAACCACTGCAGCTGGCTGATTGGCTCTGCTTGCACAGATTTCCTCTCCAAATGGGAAATGTATGGGAAGAGGAGAACTGGAAGGGAAGGCAAAAGGCAACCCCCACTTGCTGGCATTCTGAATGTTCCCCACAGAAAAAGCAGAATTTCCCCAAGACAGACATTTCTGACCAGGAAAATGAACGTTTCCCATGGAAATTTCCATGAAAACATCGCTAGTTTTCTGGTGTGCACTACTGGAAGAGCTGTTGTGTAAGAAAGTGATGCATTTTCTCTGGTTCAAGTAGGTCACTGGGCAGCAGGAGAGGCCTGGACTCTGGCTGTGACTCCAAAGTTGGGTGACCTTGGACAGCCACATTCCCATCTGCGAGATGAGGATAAGAAAGTGTCATACAAGAACTCGCTGGGTTATTAACTGAGGCCTCTGGCTGAGATTCCAACACAGCCCAAGGGCTTGAGAAGCCCATTTATTCTTTACAATTCAAAGCAGACAAGTGACTCAGATTTCCTTGACACTTTTGAGCACAAAAGTCAGGGAAAAGCGCTCTCCAAAGCATTTGTCTGGAGGGAAGGGAGCGTATGAATATGTGATTTTCTATGTTTTCCGAATACAAATGGAAGCAAATTGCCAATGAAGCTGAAGTGTTTGGGTTGGTTTGACTTCTGCGCTAAAATAAGTCAAGATAGAAATCTGAACATCAACTGCTCTGCGTGTTATAGTTAGGGTAGAAAAAACAGGTGAGGCAGGGAAAAATTGGGCTCCGTGGGATGGAAATGTTTCCATAATTTCCTGTTGAAATTGCAGGTGAAAGTGATTACATTCTCCCAAAATGTTTGGATTCATTAAATGGATCCAGTAGTAGCAGCAGTGTGCATTTGGTTTAAGGATCGTGCAGACATGGAGGAGTTTCTCCAGCACCAGTGTTAAATTAATTCCTAGGAAAATTGGTAAAACCCTGGATAGAAAAGAGATGACAAAGACGCCACAGAAAGGCCACGGCAGGACTTCTCCTGGGATGAGGACTAGAGCAGGGCAGGGAACAGGGGAACACCATCTATGCATGTGTTGAGGTTTTAGGAGTTCTCCTTTTGTTTTCTTTTTCTCTCAAAGAATTTTTCCCCATACAAGCTGCCAAAGAGACAAAAGACCTGGCCACAGGGGGAGGAGTCTAGCTGGCCAGCCTCTTTTACCTGAGGTTTTCTCGTGTGGGGCAGAGAGGCTGTGAGATTTAAACTGGATAAAAGGGGTTGGGTGGGGCTCCTAGGTCTCCTGTTCTGCCGGCATTCGAGGGGTAAAGGTGCTGCTGTCGGTGTGGAGAGAATTCACCACTACTACAGGCCACCTGTTTTCTGCTGCCTTCCTTCTCCCCATCTGCTCGGGTGCCTCAGGGGACCCTGGGATCCCAAGCCCGCCTTTCCCTGCCCTGCTGGGAGCCGGGCCAC